>WNWK01057660.1:0-10679 GCA_009830355.1 Cherax destructor
GATGTAAGATGGAATGGGCCTCCGTAACGACATCTTTAAGGTGAAAGATCCCTCAGGAAGACCCTCCATGGGTCCCACACTCCACTTTCCTGCCGTTGCCAGATGTACTGTCCCATACTCGCTGAAGACACGTCCCACATCCATTTGATCCGCCTCAAAAGGCACATTCTTTACCTTTACCCATGTGAAGGTGCGCGACACATCCTTTAATCGCACCTGCAATGTCGCATTGACCGTGTAGACGTTGTCCTGATGTCGCTCTACCAATGTCTCATATGCTGCAGCCGTTAACAACTTCACAAAGATCCTGTTCATGCCATTTAGTGCCACTCCATACAGTTCCTCCATATCAATGTTGTATATATCACGAAGAATAGTAGGTATTACTGTAGCCGCCACAGCAGGTTGGATTACTCCTGTAACCATGTCTATGCAGACTGTGTTGATGCGGCGTCTGCCCACCGCCGCCATGACAGTGAAAATAAAGTTGCTCACAGTCTCCACCAGGGGCCAGAGACCAGAGTAGCACACCCTTCTCTCACGAGAGCTGGGTGGCGAATAACGTGGTGTAATTATAGGCTTTTTCCTGCGCGCACTCAGAATCTGCAGCAGTGAGTTCCTTGAAGAAGAATGCTCCCTCATTGAACAAGTTTTTTCCAAACTTCACTATCCTCGTCACTTCATTAGAGACTGCAGACGACGGGCATTAAACATCTTCAACACACCCAGAGAAGACACTGCTGAGAAGAGATACATAGTCCTTCCCACCAACTCCATTTCCAAACAAGTTTCCAACATTTTTTCCAAGACCTCATTCCGAGTATCCACCTCCACATCCACCACCATCAAGGACATTACCAGTAACAGACAGGAAAAGCTTCAATCCACGGCAGGGGTATACACAATCCCTTGTAATGGCTGCAGCAAATTATACGTTGGCGAAACATCCAGAGACCTACAAACACGCATTTCAGAACACCAGTACGCAGGCAGATCTGACGACTCAAGAAATGCCTGTGTTCAACACCGAAATTTACACAACCATTTAATCAACTACAGAAACGCAAGACTCATCACCAGAGAAGACAACACGCAATACCGAAGAATCCTAGAATCATCACTCATCTGTATATCCAACAACTTCAACCAGAACAACGGCTTCTACAACATAGCTGAACCTATTGCCAAGAAACTTCTTCAACGCTATCCCACCTAGAACTCAAGAATGGTACACTGCAGGTCCTTTAAGTCACACAATGTTTTTAACTATCACACTACTTTTAAGACTGTCACATGCAGCTTTCTCCACCTGACCCAGCATTCTCCACCTGACTATACCCTATATATATCTTCATGTTACTCATTTTCCAGGTAGATCTGTCTGTGACTCGATAAAGCCCACTGCGTGGGCGAAACGTTGTCAATAAAGGATCACATTATACTGCTTATGTGTTTATTTTTCCAAGGTGTGCAGGCTAGTCTACACCTGTGTTCGTACTACATGGTGTGCAGACAAGGTGTGTTCGTACTACAAGGTGTGCAGGCTGGTCTACACCTGTGTTCGTACTACAAGGTGTGCAGGCTGTTCTACACCTGTGTTCGTACTACAAGGTGTGCAGGCTGTTCTACACCTGTGTTCGTACTACAAGGTGTGCAGGCTGGTCTACACCTGTGTTCGTACTACAAGGTGTGCAGACAAGGTGTGTTTGTACTACAAGGTGTGCAGGCTGGTCTACACCTGTGTTCGTACTACAAGGTGTGCAGGCTGGTCTACACCTGTGTTCGTACTACAAGGTATGCAGGCTGGTCTACACCTGTGTTCGTACTACAAGGTGTGCAGGCTGGTCTACACCTGTGTTCGTACTACAAGGTGTGCAGGCTGGTCTACACCTGTGTTCGTAATAAAAGAGCTTGCGAATAATGAGAAAATATATAGGAAACTGAAAATAGGTGAACAATAACTTGTAGAGATATTATCGTAAGACGGAGAGAAGACTGTTGTGGAGAAACACATAAGAACATAAGAAAGGAGGAACACTGCAGCAGGCCTGTTGGCCCATACTAGGCAGGTCCTTCACAATCCATCCCACTAACAGAATAATTGCCCAACCTAATTTTCAATTCTACCCAAGAAATAAGCTTTGCAGATTCTATTAACTCAAGTGCGAGTCCCACTCAAATCCAACCCCGAATACAATAACTTGTAGAGATGTTATCGTAAGACGGAGAGAAGACTGTTGTGGAGAAACACAGAATACAATAACTTGTAGAGATGTTACATATAAAATGATAAACTTTTTTTTTTATATTTTATTTAAAAACAGTTTATGTACAAAAACATTTACCACAACCTTACCTCAAAACAAGAGGTTAAACATCAACATTACACAAAACATATTAATTGCCTAATAATGTAAACACTAGAAAGGCCTATTTGGGCCCACAGCCAAACTGGCAAGAAAATATAAAAGTGTCATACACTAAACCTTCTAAAAACACTAACCTATAACACTACACATGACCTTACAAACAAAAGGTCTTTATTGCTCCACTCCACAAAGAGAGTATATCACAAAACAATTTGAGCATACATATCCCTGACAAAAGATAAGGAAACTTCCAACAAACAAAACATGTCATATCAAACATGGGATTAGTTTCTCAAAACCCCAATTATCCACCCGTCTAAAGAACCCCCCCCCCCAAGTGCCTAAAAGCACCCGTACCCTGAAAACCTAAACGATGCACTGTTAGCATCCCCTACACAATTTTTTTTTTTTTTTTTTTTTAAACCATATATACAATACATATTAATAAAAGGCCCACAGGACCTATAACATAATATTGACATCATAAAAATGCAAGTTACAAAACCCCCATTACCTCACAGTACCATACAAAACATCTCACCTAAACTTTACAATGTTATACCAACACAACCCATATCTTGCCACTCCTCCTCCCCAGCCTCCAGAGGCTATTACTAAAAGTTAATAGACTTCCATCAGTTAATAACACTCACACAAACTTGACAACCCCCTCCATCCCTACCTCTGATGTCAAACTCATAAAATACTCATTTCCGCGTCCAGCACTGGTGGTGTGCGGACGTGTTGGTCAGCCCCTGGTGGTAGCAGTTGGAAATTATATTTTCAGCAAAGATGGTGGACGGCTACCGGAGGCGAGTTAACACAGTATGTGTTGAGTTTATACAAGGAGCGGTCTACTCGACGAATGCGGATGTGATATTACCTGCTGTTCTTCGCGACACATACCATGTGACACTTGCAGATCTTTATGGTATATCGATTAACGGTGCAAAGAGGCTGTTTGTGAAATTTGCAAGCACGGAAGCATATCAAAGGGTGGTGGACGCATATCAGGATCAACGAATGATGGTAAATCCTGGTGTAGAGGTATGTTTACGGGACGTGTCAGCTGTCTACAAATGGATTAAGGTCCAGAATATTCCCTTTGAAATGGGACCGGAGGACGTCCGCGACGTTTTTAAGGTATTTGGTGTCATTCATGCAGTCAATATTGGCAGATGGGCGCAGGGGCTATATGCAGGTCTTTGGAGGGAACTTATTCAGTAAAAATGACATTGGGAAAGCCCATACCATCTTATGTAATGGTGGATTGTTTCCGTACACAGGTATACGTGACATATCAAGGGCAGGTGCGTACATGTAGATTGTGTGGGCAGCCTGGACATCTGGCGGCTGAGTGTGTGCGGAGACGGGAGGATCGACGACGTGGGAATGGCGAACCTGCAGGCAAGAGTGTGGAGGAGCGTAAGGGCGTGGTACTGGAGGATGGTGCCATGGAAAGTCAACCGGAAGGAAGGCAGTGGAGTGAGGAAGTGGAGCAGGCAGAACAGGAAGTGATGCAGACTCGAGAAGAGAGGAATTTGGAGGATCAGCGGCCGCCTCAGGAGACTGAGGAACAACAGGAGGATGATCATAGTGTGGTAAATGAGGCTGCTATATTGGAGGATTTGAATGAGATGTTGGGAGGTGAGAGTATGGATTTGGAGAATGGGGGTGTGGGTGGTGAGGTGGAGACTTTGCTGCCTTCTTTGGACCAGATTGAAAGTAGTGGAGCTACGGCGACTGTGGTACAGGTGGATGTGGAGGTCCATAGACAGCAGGAGGATGTAGAGGAGGAAATGGAGAGGGTGGAATCAAGAAAGAGAACTGGGGAGGAGGCGGAAAATGACATCCTCACTCCTGGGCAGAGACCGGGAAAAAGGTATGGTCAGAGGTGGTACGTGGTAATGTGGCTGGTATTAGAGGAAATGGTAGTACCAGAGTAAATAAGGAAGTGGCAGGTGATAAAAAGTGTGTTACTAAGGTTGGATCAACTGATAAGAATGACAGGAAGCAAGCGAAACAGAAGGGTAAACCAATGCCTTTAAATTCAGGTGTCTAAGTATCAATGTGAATGGCCTCAGGAATGAGGTCAAGCGTAGGTGGGTAGAGGATACCTTATGTAGGTTTAAGATTGACGTAGTATTTTTCCAGGAACATAATTTTCGGAAGGGTAATGAGTTGTTTCTGAAGGGGTTTCAGGTTTTTGTGGGGGTCTGCTGGCTTAAAAGGGGGTGGGGGTGGGGGTGAGGGAGGGTAGTCCTTTTGTTTTGGGGTCATGGGAAGAAGGGGAGGGGGTAGAGTGGTTAGGGTGGATGGTAGATGGGGAGTGGTTAATGTTAGTTTTATTGGGGTTTATATGCCGCGGCACCAATTTTGCGTGTGAAGGATAATTTTGTGAGGGAAGAGTTAATTTATGCTTTCAGGGGTTTGCCTCAAGTAGCTATCATAGGGGAAGATTGGAATTGTATTATTAGACTCAAGGATGTGGAACCGAGGGTTCGGGGCAAGTTGTGAGGATCTTGAGGGAGGTTTTGTGTGCAGTGGGGGTGGTGGACGTAGTGGGAGGTGGGAATAACCTGGTAGAGTATACGTTTAGTAGGGACAGTATGCAGCCCGTTTAGATAGGATATATGTGTCAAAAGTAGTGGCGGTGGAGAAAGTGGAATGCATAGATGTTGGTTTTCGGACCATAAAGGTGTTTTGGCACAATTAGGTGGGAGGGCAGTGCAGGTGTTTCAAAGTTATTGGAAGCTCAATGTAGGGATGTTGAAGAGGCTAGCGTGGCAGGTGGATTTTGAGGGGTGGTGGAAGGTTTTGTGGGGGCGGGGTATTGTTGGGGTGGCTAAGTGGTGGAATGAATGTGGAAACTTGCCATTAAGGATTTTTTTGAAAGGTGGGTAGGGAAGATGCGCGATATAGATTTGGGTATCAACGGTATTTAGAGGGGTTATTGAGGGATGCTGGAGGGGAGGGGGTAGGGAGTGGAGAGAGTTTGGAGGGTATTAAGGTAGCTTTAAGGGATATTCAGAATGATCGGTTTCAAGCGTAAGAGTCAGGAGTGGCATGGATGAAGTGTTGTGGGGTGATAAGCATCGGCGGTGGTTCTGAGGCAATTTCGTAGGAGGAGAGAAGGTATGACAATAGGGTCGTTGGAAGTTGAGGACAATTTGGGGGTATAGAAGGGTAGGGTTTTAAGTACGACTGTAGCGATGAGTGGGTATGCGGAATTGTGGTATGAGAAAAATTTATGAGGGAGGAGGGATGCTTGTATAGGGAGGAAGTGTTAAGTAGCATAGAGGAGAGAGTGAGTGGTGAGGAGATGAGGGAGTTAGGTGGGTAATTACTGAGGAGGAGGTTTGGGTGGCGGTAAAGGACTACGTATGGGGAAGACACCAGGGATTGATGGTTTGCCTGGTGAGGTGTATGTAATGTATTGGGATGTGTTGAGAGAGGTTTTGGTAAAGGTTTTTAATGAAATGAGGGAGGGGAGGTGCTTGCAGAGTCAGTTAGAACCGGGTGGTGGTGTTGGTCCCTAAACGTGAGGGACCTAAGGGACTTAAGGATTATAGAGTAATTGCTTTGATGTGCACAGATTATAAAATTTTCGCAAAGATTTTGGCAAATAGGCTTAAGAGGGTTTGAAGGGTTGGTTGCATGAGGGGCAATTTGGGATCCCAGGGAGGAGTATGAGAATGGGACATAGGAGGATTAAGGGTTTTATAGAAGATTGTGGTGAAGGAGGTGTGTTAGGTTTGGATTGGGCTATGGCTTATGATAGGGTGCATAGGGGAGCATTGTTGGAGATTATGAGGAGACAGGGTTTTGGTGAGGAAATAGTGGGTTGGGTTCGACTTATATATGCTGAGGCATTGCTTAAGGTACAAATTAATGGCAGGATTAGTTGGGCAGTAAGTATGGGTAGAGGTATTCGTCAGGGATGTCCTTTATCTCAGATCCTTTTTGCGTTTTTGCAGGACCCTTTTTTTCGGTTGGTTGAGAAAGGGGAGCAAGGGAGGGGGAGGGTGGGGTGCAGGGCTGAAATAATAGGTTACGTAGATGACACCACGTTGTTGGTAACATCTAGTGAATGTTTACGATGGATCAGTGATTTGGTGGTGAGGTTTGGTAAGGTGACGGGCATGAGTGTTAATAGGAGTAAATCGGTTTTGTTAGAGGTAGGAAGTTGGATAGGGGAGCGTTGGGGTACGGGAGGGATGGTCTTGCGAGAGGAGTTGAAAGTTTGGGGTATAGTGTTTTGTGGTAATCTAGTAAGGGCAAGGGAGGTGAATTCTAGGGAGGTGGTAGATAAAGCTTTGGATAGGATGAAGGGTTGGGGGTGAAGGAGGTAACTTTATTACAAAGAGTTGTTGTGGTGAATGTATTAGTATACAGTAAGTTATGGTTTAGGGCGCAGTTTTACCTTTGTTGGAGGGGGATGTTCGTAGGTTGGAAAAGGGAGTTTATAATTTTGTGTGGGAAGGGTAGGCATTGGTTAAATAAGGAGGTGGTGGAAACTAGAGTTCAATGTGGGGTTTGGGTTTGGTTCCTCTAAGATTGAGGCTGCTCAGTGTTTTTTGAAACAGGAATTTCGTTTACTGGGGGACAGAGGGTAGGCGCATAGGTGGGGTGATGAGGGAGGCGAGGAAGTGGTGGGGAGGTAGAGAGTTGGTGGGATGTGAGGGGTCCTTCGGTTCCTTATGGTGGTTCGGGATTCGGTAAAGGTGCGTGCGAGTAGGTTGGATAGGGTGGGTGTAGGGAAAGGGGTAGTGAGGGAGAGGAATTCTTTCCCCTTTGTATGACTGGAAGAGTATTTGGTAGTGGTTTAGGAAGGTTAAGGTTCGTCCAAGTGTTCGGGAGGTGGGTTTTAAGTTTTTGCATGGGATTTTGTAGCAAAGAGTCAGCTTTTATGATGGGTATGACAAATAATGGGGAGTGTGATAAATGTGGGGAGTGGAGACGGCATTTCATGTGGTGTATTTTTGTAGGGACATGGGAAAGGTGAGGGATTGGGTAGGGGGTGTTGAATTTGATTAGTGGGAGGGTGTGTCCGTGTTGCGTGCTTTAAGTTTAGATTTGGGTGATTACTCGAAAAGTGTGCGCAGGGCATTGACGTACATTGTTTTGGATTATATTTTCTTGTTTTGAGTATGAGGGGTTTGGAGGTGAGGGTGGTGGTTAAAGCTTTGGCTGCCCTAATTTTTAGAACGAAATGTAGGAATAGGGAGATTTATGGGGGGAGTTGGGAGAGTTTTTTTCCGTCAGAGTATAGAGTTTTGACAGTGGAGGGGTTATTGAGGTTATATTAGTGTGGGTGGGGTGTTTGGTGATGTGTGGTAGGTGTAGGGAGGGGGGGTATAGCTGTAGTTCTTAGGGGTGGGAGGGTTTTGGTTTCCTTCTGTTTTGGCTGTGTTCCTGTGGACATGAATGTGTTTGGTGTTATGCAAGGAATCACGGTATTTTTTATAAGGTTCTGTTTTAAGCCTTATGTGTTGAGATCTTGGTACGGTGTTTGAGGTAGTATAGGCCTCGGTTTAGTTTTGTTTACTTTACCCTGTGTGGTGAAGTGTTATGAGATGTTTGGTTTGTTGTATTGTCAAGTGTGAAAGGATGGAATGTGTGGGAAGTGGAAGTTTTTATGGATGGGTAAATATTTTGTAGCAATTAGAGTGAATGGTTTGTTGTATGTTGTTTGGAAGCCTTTATGTTTAGGGTTTAATGTACGGCTTCTATGTTGTGTATGACTGATAGTGATCAGTTGATCCTTTATTTTGTGAGAGCTTATGATGTTTTTTTGGCTCGGGTTGGGTGTGGGGTATGTTGTCACATTTTGTTGTTGGTTAAAGCCAATTTTTTTTTTGGGTGTAATAACCAGGTGTGGTGGATGTGTTGTACTTTTTAGGTTTATTGAGCAGATTTCATCTATTTTGTGGATTGGAGTTAAATTGTTTAGTTGCAAGTTGATAATAAGAATGTATAGCACTGTCATAAATAAATACACTTTTGGTGTCTGGTGCTCGTTTTGATGTTTGCTATTGTTTAATGTTTGGATAATATATTATGTTAAATGATGTTATTTAAAATTGTTAAAGAAAAGTTACGTTTTGAATGAGTTCATATTTTACTATGTAAATTTTGTTTGGTTTGTTATATTTGGTTCAAGGTATGTTAATAATGTATGTAAGTTTATGTTTAATAAAATATAAAAAAAAAAAAAAAGATAAAAGGTTACTGAAAAGCCTAGACTGGTCGTTGTCAAATAGAGTGGCCACCAACACACCAATATTAAGACAACCTTCTTCCTAAGGTACATTTCATTAAAACACTTCCACGACATCTAACATATATGACAACTTAAACACACCTGCTAACCAGGTGCTACAAGGTCAGCCTATATCATGTGAACCATGGCCCCAACAAGTCATACAACATAGACTCCTAGGCAATGCTGGCCTTGCAAGTGAAAAATGTAACATGACAAACAAAACAAAAACCACACTCATACACACGCCCAACATACATTCTAGGTCATGGGAACCTGTCTTTCCATTACTCATAAAAAAACCCTGGCTCCACACACAGGAGGTGCCACAAAACCGTGTTGACGCCCACGGTAAGGAACAGGTGATATACCCCTGACACCCCCGACCCTCCCCCATCTTCTACCGAGTCCCTCCTCACCCACAGACTTTTTTTTTTTTTTTTTTTTTTAAATAAACGCCGCCAAAACCAGAGAACCTGCCTGAACTATGAAGCATCAAAAACCAAACCACCCGCCTATCCCCTGACACCCCGTAAAAAACCTTAGATACAGCCACACACACTCTCTGTAACCCCCCCCCAGCTACCCTGACCAGCCCTCTCTACTACCGCACCCTCCCCTTTCCCTAATAAAATCGCAACAGTAAGATTCCGATATCCCAGAGGAAAAGCCTTACACCATCTCCCTTCGTAAACCACTTGATTACGACACCGAGTCCTGTAAAACCCTGCTGCTGAAGCTCTAATGCGGACGTCACCTGGGGCCTCTCTCATACTCCACGAAATATGTATGAAGTCTACTACCAAATACGCTACCGCCCGTCGTACATCCTCAGGACAAACCCCACATCTATACTTAAAGCCTTAGGGTCGACAAACCCCGCCCCTACCCTTTTCAATACTCCACTAAACCATTCCCTAACCCCACCCAGCTCCTCGCAAAATAAACTACATGATACGCTGTCTCGAGACCACCACATTTCAGACAGAACCCTCCCTTATTATTCCCATCTGACACAATTGTGCCGAGATGCCAAAATTCCCAATAAAACCTATACCCTGTTTCTCGAACCCTTGGCGGTACCTCAGCCTCTTCAACCAGTACCACACCAACTTCCAATTATACATTGGATAAATACCTTCCCCTGCACTAATCCCCTTCCCCACTCTATCCAACCTACTCACCTTCACTCTCCCAGGCTCCCTAACTACTAAAAGAAACCTCAATAGATCCTCACACCGCAACAAATCCCTACCCTTCCACCACCTACGTACCTCTCTCATGACCTTACCGACCCTCCTGCCTCCAATCTCCCTCCCACCAAAATTCCTGCTTAATAAATAAACTTTGAAGCCTACTCCTCAACGGAATCAACCCCAAACCCCCCACCCCCACTCCAGCCGTCACAACCTCACGAGCCAACCAGTGCCTCCCATAACTCCAAATATATCTATAAACCCTCGCCAACAAACGCCCTATATCACACTCCCGGAGAGGATATACAGCCGCCACAAACCAAAGTTTACTATAAATTAAAACATTAACCACCAAGGCACGCTGCAACAACGTGACCTCACCAGGACTAAAACCACCTAACCGTCCAAGCGCTTTACTCACCACTTCCTCCGAATTTAATCCCCTCGCCAAATCACTACAATGACTGAAAATAACACCGCAAATTTTAATACTATTAACACACAGCCACCCCCCCCTCCTCCCCAACGGCCCTCCCACCCACGAACCTACCTCCAATAACTTTGATTTCGCCCTGTTGATGCACATACCAGTAGCCCTACCAAAAACCTCCATAATCCTATTAACATTATCTAACCCCTCACCACTCCCTATCAATATGGTCGTGTCATCTACATATCCTACTATTCCCGTCTCACAACCTTCACACCTGTCCCCGTCCCATACCCCTCTCTAACTAATCTATAAAAGGTCCTGCAGACACCCGAAAAGAATCTGCGACAGGGGCACCCTGCCGCAAACCCCTCTAAACTCACCTGAACCCCTAACTTCCCATTAACTTGTACCTAGCAAAC
>WNWK01057661.1:0-10679 GCA_009830355.1 Cherax destructor
ATTGATTGAGCGTTCTGTTAGTGGATGGAATGTAAAGGGGGGGCCAACAGGCCGCTGCAGGTTCCTCCTTTTTTTGTTCTTATGTTCGGGAGCAAAATTCTGTTAGTGGATGGATTTAAGGATCTGCCTAGTAGGGGCCAAAAGGGCCTGCTGCAGTTTTCCTCCTTTTTTATGTTCTTATGTTCTTATTTACTACAAGTATATGTACAAGGTATACAGACCATAGCTGACATCAATGACATACTACTATATAGAAAGCCCTTGTTATGCAGAGCATTTCGGGAAAATTAGGTCAGTTTTGTCCCGGGATGCGACCCACACCAGTCCCCTAAACCCAGGTACCCATTTTACTGATGGGTGAAAAGACAACCAGTGGGAAACACGTCCGATATTTCCATTCGTCGGGAATCGAACCCCCGACCCTCACCGTGTGAAGCGAGAGTTTTTGCCACCGGGCCCAAAATAGACAGATATGAAAACCATAGCACTGTATCATGTTTGCAGATGATACTAGGATCTGCATGAGAGTGTCATCCACTGAGGACACGGCAAATCTCCAAGAAGATATAAACCAAGTTTTCCAATGGGCAACGGAGAACAATATGATGTTCAATGAAGACAAATTCAACTACTCCGTATGGAAAACTGGATGAAATAACAGCTAGGACTGAGTATACTACAGACTCGAATCACACAATGGGAGCGGAAAAGTAATGTGAAGGACCTGGGGTGTAATGTCCGAAGATCTCACCTTCAAGGACCACAACAATGCCATTATCACATCTGCGAGGAAACTGATAGGATGGATAATGAGAACATTCAAGACAAGAGATGCCAAGCCAATGATGATCCTTACATATCAGTTCCATCAAACACCTCACCTAACGGGAACGCTTAGAAGCACTTGACTTGTACTTACTGGAGCGCAGGAGAGAGATACATCATAATCTACACCTGGAAAATCCTAGAGGGACTGGTCCCTAATCTGCACACATAAATCACTCCCTACGAAAGCAAAAGACTTGGCAGGCGATGCAATATACGCCCAATGAAAAGTAGGGACGCTATTAAGAAAAAAACACAATAAGTGTCCGGGGCCCAAGACTGTTCAACAGCCTCCCACCAACCATAAGGAGAATTACCAATAGACCCCTGGTTGTCTTCAAGGGGGAGCGGGAAATATCCCTAAAGTGAATGCCGGATCACCCGGCTGTGGTTCATACGCTTGACTACATATGGCCAGCAGTAACAGCCTAGTTGATCATGCCCTGATCCACTGGGAAGCATGGTCATGGACCGGGCCGGGGGCGTTGATCCCCGGAATACCCTTCAGGTAGTGGGTCTAGGTGTAGATGAATGGTTCAGAGAACCGACAAGTTATAAATTAGACACATGTGCAACACTTGGGTATCTTTATTGAGAAACGTTCGCCACACAGTGGCTTCATCAGTCCAATCAAAATAGAAAGGTGTAAGGAGAGTAGGAGTTTTGAGGAATCAGTCCATCAATCTTGTAGAAAGTACAGCACATGTCCGTAGAGGTGGCTTATATACTGATATGACTGATTACCTCAAACTCCTCCCCTCCTTACACCTTTCTACTTTGTAGACTGAGAAGCCACTGTGTGGCAAACGATTCCCCAATAAAGATACCAAAGTTTCAATGTGTCTAATTTATATAAGTGGGTCTAGGGGTTTAGAAGGCCCTACCTACTACGTACCATAAGACCCGCTGTAGTGTTCTTCCTACGTACATTCATAATTATGTTGTATGAGTCAGTGGGAACTGGAGGAGTCAGGCTGAGTCACACAGCTACCTCAGCAGTGGATATCATCCACCTCCTCACACCGCTAACATTCTAAGCCCACTGAATGCCATAGGGGAATATTGCTCACTAATTGGGCCCAATTAGTGAGCAATATTACCAGTTGATCAGAAAGATTGCCTCAGACAGATCAGCATTACACAACTGTATATCAACAGTATTCAGTACCACGAAGATAATCAGTTAAACATTTTGGAACATCTGGGAATGTTAGATAAAAAGGGCACAATTAATGTTGCAGTTTTATAACTGTAGTGTAAGGGGCCTCTGACAAGACAGTGATGGAGTGAATGATGATGAAAGTTTTTCTTTTCGGCCACCTTGCCTTGGTGGGAAGCCGCCGATGTGTTAATATAAAAATATATAAAATAAACGAGTGTAACAGCAAGTGTAACAGCGAGTGTAACAGCAAGTGTAACAGCGAGTGTAACATCAAGTGTAACAGCGAGTGTAACAGCGAGTGTAACATCGAGTGTAACAGCGAGTGTAACAGCAAGTGTAACAGCGAGTGTAACAGTGAGTGTAACAGCAAGTGTAACAGCGAGTGTAACAGCGAGTGTAACAGCGAGTGTAACAGCAAGTGTAACAGTGAGTGTAACAGCGAGTGTAACAGCGAGTGTAACAGTGAGTGTAACAGCGAGTGTAACAGCGAGTGTAACATCAAGTGTAACAGCGAGTGTAACATCAAGTGTAACAGCGAGTGTAACATCAAGTGTAACAGTGAGTGTAACAGCAAGTGTAACAGCGAGTGTAACATCAAGTGTAACAGTGAGTGTAACAGTGAGTGTAACAGCGAGTGTAACAGTGAGTGTAACATCAAGTGTAACAGCGAGTGTAACATCAAGTGTAACAGCGAGTGTAACATCAAGTGTAACAGTGAGTGTAACAGTGAGTGTAACAGCGAGTGTAACAGTGAGTGTAACAGTGAGTGTAACAGCGAGTGTAACAGTGAGTGTAACAGCGAGTGTAACAGTGAGTGTAACAGTGAGTGTAACAGCGAGTGTAACAGTGAGTGTAACAGCGAGTGTAACAGCGAGTGTAACAGTGAGTGTAACAGCGAGTGTAACAGTGAGTGTAACAGTGAGTGTAACAGCGAGTGTAACAGTGAGTGTAACAGCGAGTGTAACAGCGAGTGTAACAGCGAGTGTAACAGCGAGTGTAACAGCAAGTGTAACAGCGAGTGTAACAGTGAGTGTAACAGCGAGTGTAACAGCGAATGTAACAGCGAGTGTAACAGCGAGAGTAACAGCGAGTGTAACAGTGAGTGTAACAGCGAGTGTAACAGAAAGTGTAACAACGAGTGTAACAGTGAGTGTAACAGCGATTGTAACAGCAAGTGTAACAGCAAGTGTAACAGCAAGTGTAACAGCGAGTGTAACAGCGAGTGTAACAGCGAGTGTAACAGCAAGTGTAACAGCAAGTGTAACAGCGAGTGTAACAGTGAGTGTAACAGCAAGTGTAACAGCGAGTGTAACAGCGAGTGTAACAGCAAGTGCAACAGCGAGTGTAACAGCGAATGTAACAGAAAGTGTAACAGCGAGTGTAACAGCGAGTGTAACAGCGAGTGTAACAGCGAGTGTAACAGCAAGTCCAACAGCAAGTGTAACAGCGAGTGTAACAGCGAGCGTAACAGCAAGAGTAACAGCGAGTGTAACAGCGAGTGTAACAGCGAGAGTAACAGCGAGTGTAACAGTGAGTGTAACACCGAGCGTAACAGCGAGTGTAACAGCAAGAGTAACAGCGAGTGTAACAGCGAGTGTAACAGCGAGAGTAACAGCGAGTGTAACAGTGAGTGTAACACCGAGCGTAACAGCGAGTGTATCAGCGAGTGCAACAGCGAGTGTAACAGTGAGTGTAACAGCGAGTGTAACAGTGAGTGTAACAGCGAGCGTAACAGCGAGTGTATCAGCGAGTGCAACAGCGAGTGTAACAGTGAGTGTAACAGCGAGTGTATCAGCGAGTGCAACAGCGAGTGTAACAGTGAGTGTAACAGCGAGCGTAACAGCGAATGTAACAGTGAGTATAACAGTGAGTGTAACAGCGAGTGTAACAGTGAGTGTAACAGTGAGTGTAACAGTGAGTGTAACAGTGAGTGTAACAGCGAATGTAACAGTGAGTGTAACAGTGAGTGTAACAGCGAGTGTAACAGCGAGCGTAACAGTGAGTGTAACAGCGAGTGTAACAGCGAGCGTAACAGTGAGTGTAACAGCGAGTGTAACAGCGAGCGTATTAGTGAGTGTAACAGCGTGTGTAACAGCGAGTGTAACAGTGAGTGTAACAGTGAGTGTAACAGCGAGTGTAACAGCGAGTGTAACAGTGAGTGTAACAGCGAGTGTAACAGTGAGTGTAACAGTGAGTGTAACAGTGAGTGTAACAGTGAGTGTAACAGGTCATTAATTGTGGGTTAATATTCCATCCAAAACAATCAGGAATTTAGTTTCTGAGAAAAACACCAGGAAGTAAATGACGCTGTATCATCCCACCTGTCTGTACAGTGTCTGTACACAGTGTCTGTACAGTGTCTGTACACAGTGTCTGTACAGTGTCTGTACACAGTGTCTGTACACAGTGTCTGTACACACTGTATACAGTGTCTGTACACACTGTATACAGTGTCTGTACAAACTGTCTGTACAAACTGTCTGTACACAGTATCTGTACACAGTGTCTGTACACAGTGTCTGTACACAGTGTCTGTACACAGTGTCTGTACACAGTGTCTGTACACAGTGTTTGTACACAGTGTATGTACACAGTGTATGTACACAGTGTCTGTACACAGTGTCTGTAAACAGCGTCTGTAAACAGTGCCTGTACAGTGTCTGTACACAGTGTCTGTATACAGTGTCTGTACACACTGTCTGTACACAGTATCTGTACACAGTGTCTGTACACAGTGTCTGTACACAGTGTCTGTACACAGTGTCTGTAAACAGTGTTTGTACACAGTGTATGTACACAGTGTCTGTACACAGTGTCTGTAAACAGCGTCTGTAAACAGTGTCTTTACAGTGTCTGTACACAGTGTCTGTACACAGTGTCTGTACACAGTGTCTGTACACAGTGTCTGTACACAGTGTTTGTACACAGTGTCTGTACACAGTGTTTGTACACAGTGTCTGTACACACTTTTTGTACACAGTGTCTGTACACAGTGTCTATACACAGTGTCTGTACAGTGTCTGTACACAGTGTCTGTACACAATGTATGTACAGGTCCAGTGTCTGTACACAGTGCCTGTACACAGTTCGTAAAAAGTGTCTGACACAGTGTCTGCACAGTGTCTGTACACAGTGTCTGTCCCAATGTTGTACACGTGTCTGCAAAAGAGGATTGTTCCAAACATTGTCTGTATACAGACGTTTGTTGTGAGTGCTACCAGTTAGCACATTGTCTGGCGATTACCCTGACGGAGGATCGAGCCACAGTCACTCATTCTACCTGCCCCATGCGGGTTTAGCGTGCCCCCACCAATAAAAAGAAGCAATGGTACTCACAGTTCATTTTCTATGGTGATGGAGGTGTGGAGAGGTGCAGTGTGGTTGCTGTTTGAGGCTCTGACCCAAAGTATTGCGTGGGTGCCCACGGGGTTAGTCGCTCCAGAGTGGTATGTTGGTGACGGTGGGGGGCGAGGAGACCCCTACGAGTCGTCAATCATTGACCATTCATCCACCAGGTGAGGGGGGAGGAGGTTTCCCCTGTCAACACACGAGATGGGTATTAATTTTTTTTCATGGTTTGGGGGGAAAGGAAGGGGGTGGACTCAGGGAGAGGGGAGAAAGGGAAGGAGTTATGTTCCCATGCTATGGTTGGGGGGGGTACTGCCTGCCAACCATACCATGGTTGGTGGGGGCACTGTTTCCCCCAAACCATCCCATGGTTGGTATGGGGGTATTTTTTTCGCCAACCATACCATGGTTGGTGGGGGTTGCTCTGCCAACCATACCAGGGTTTGGTGGGGGCACTGCCTGCCAACCATACCATGGTTGGTGGGGGTACTGCCTCCAACCACATCATGGTTGGTGTGGGGCACTGCTTGAGTGTCATCCATTAAGGACAGGGGTAACTTTTTGGCGGATATAAACCAAGTTTTCCACTGGGTAAAGGGGAGAACAATATGATCTTCAATTTGCTCAAATTTCAGTTACTCTGTTATGGAAAACTTGAGGAAAAAAAAAATCTAGATCGGAGTGTACTAAAAATTTCCCAAAACCAGAAATAGAGCGAAAACGAATGTGGGGACCTGGAAGTGAAATGTAAAAGGGGATCTCACCTTCATGTCACTATCACATCCGCGGGGGAAAATGATAGGATGGATAATGAGAACTTTCAAAACAAAGGTTGCCATTCCAATGATGATACTCTAAGTCACTTGTGTTCTTTTGGGCTGTAGTACTGCTGTACACTAACAACCCTATTAAAGGGGTGAAATTGCAGATCTCGAAATGTACAGAAAACCCTTTTACTGCAAAAATTTTGTTAAAACACCTTAATTTTGGGACCAACTGAAATTTTTTGACCGGGTACCCCAGTGGAATACAGGCCACACAGATACATCATAATCTACAACTAAAAAATCCTAGAGGGATTGGTCCCATATTTTGCAAACAGAATCACTCCCTACGAAAGCAAAGATTTCAGGTGGGGTCCCACATCCTCCAATGAAAAGCATGGACACCTTGACGCTTAGACATAACACAGTAAATGTGGGGGCCCAAGATTGTTCAACTGCCTCCCAGCATGCAAAAGGGGGTTTTTAAAATACACCCCTCCCTTGTTTTCAAGAGGAACTGGACACATATTTAAAAAAGGGTTTCCCCGATCAGCTTTGCTGTGGTTCGTACGTCAGTGTGCATGCAGCCCTAAAACCATCCCCTTCCATAAACCGGCACCAACCCCCCACTTTTCCAACTTCCTGGGGAATTTTTCCACCCACCTCCCCTTCCCCAAACCCCCACCCCCCACCTCCACTTCCATACCTCCACAACCCCCTCCACTTCCATACCTCCACACCATCCCCCCAACCCCCCACCTTTCCCTACCTCCACACCATCTCCACTTCCATACCCCCACACCACCTCCCCCTTCCCCTACCTCCCCCCACCCCCCTTCCATACCTCCCACCACCCCCCACTTCCATACCTCCACACCATTCCCCCCACTTCCATACCTCCACACCATCTCCACTTCCATACCTCCACACCACCCCCACTTCCATACCTCCACACCACCTCCACTTCCATACCTCCCACCATCTCCACTTCCCCTACCTCCACACCATCTCCACCTCCACTTCCATACCTCCACACCCCTCTCCACTTCCATACCTCTACACCATCTAAAATTCCATACCTTTTACACCATCCCCCACTTCCATACCTCCACACCCCTCTCCACTTCCATCCTCCACACCATCTCCCCCTCCACCTTTCCCTACCCCACACCATCTCCCCTTCCATACCTCCACACCAAACTCCACCTCCACTTCCATACCCCAACACCATCTCCACTTCCATACCTTCCCACACCATCTCCACCTCCACTTCCATCCTCCCACCACCTCCCCCCTACATACCTCCCCACCACCTCCATACCCCACACCACCTACATACCTTTCCCCACCACCTCCACTTCCATACCTCTACACCATCTCCACTTCCATACATCCCACCATCTCCACCTACCCATACCTCCACACCACCTCCCCCCATACCTCCACACCACCCTCCACTTCCCTACCTCCACAACACCTCCACTTCCATACCTCCACACCACCTCCACTTCCATACCTCCCCACCACCTCCAACCTTTCCCCACCACCCCCTTCCATACCCCCCACACCACCTCCACTTTCCCTACCTCCACACCATCTCCACTTCCATACCTCCACCACCCTCCACTTCCATACCTCCACACCATCTCCACTTCCATACCTCCACACCATCTCCACTTCCATACCTCCACACCACCTCCACTTCCATACCTCCACACCACCTCCACTTCCATACCTCCACACCACCTCCACTTCCATACCCCCCACACCATCTTTTCCCCTTCCCCCCTCCACACCATCTCCACTTCCATACCTCCACACCACCTCCACTTCCATACCCCCCACACCACCTCCACTTCCATACCTCCCACACCACCCCCCCACTTCCATACCTTTCCCACCACCTCCACTTCCATACCCCCCACACCACCTCCACTTCCATACCCCCACCACCTCCACTTCCATACCTCCACACCATCTCCACTTCCATACCTCCCACCATCTCCACTTCCATACCTCCACACCACCTCCACTTCCATACCTCCACACCACCTCCACTTCTATACCCCCCCACCACCTCCACTTCCCCTACCTCCACACCATCTCCACTTCCATACCTCCACACCACCCCACTTCCATACCCCCCACCACCTCTCTTCCCCTACCTCCACACCACCTCCCCCTTCCATACCCCCACACCACCTCCCTTCCATACCTCCCCACCACCTCCACTTCCATACCTCCACACCATCTCCACTTCCATACCTCCCACCACCTCCAATTTTCCCTACCTCCACACCATCTCCACTTCCCCCTACCTCCCCACCATCTCCCCTTCCATACCCCCACACCACCCACACCAACCCCCCCCTCACCTCCTCCTCTCAACATTGTTTCCCAACATTAGTCACATCACTGGACTTCCCACATTTAATTAAGTTTGGGATGTTGTTTTTAAAAATAACAATTTACCTCGCCCCCTATTATCATCATTAATTATACTTATAATTTTTAAGGGGTATTTTAAAAAAATTTCTTATTTTTTGTAGAGCATAGAACTTTAAAAAAAGATATTTAAGAAAACATTATTGCTGGAACTTAGTAAGAACTTTCAATATTTTTTGGGAAAATATTATTTTTTGGACATTCTCACTAAATTTGGTTTCTTAGATTTCTATAAGAATTTAAAAATTTAAAATTATATTTACAAAAAGACAAAAACATTGAATTTTTAAGAACTTTACCCAACGGGTTTTTCTTTATTTCAAAATTTTGAGTAAACATATTTTTTTTGAGTGTTTAAAATTTTCTCTTTTTAAAAAAAAAAGTCAAGGCTTTTTTAGAGACTTGCATGACTTACATCATGCTACTTCATGGTGAAGCTTCTCACCATGCAGTAATCTTCTACTGTAGCAAAGCTTACCATGCAGTAATCTTACTACTGTAGCAAAGCTTCTCACCATGCAGTAATCTTACTACTTGCAAACCCCCCAAAGCCTTTCCTTTTGCAAAACTTACTACTGTAGCAAAGCTTTCACCATGCAGTAATCTTACTACTGAGCAAAGCTTTCACCATGCAGTAATTTACTACTGTAGAAGCTTCTCACCATGCAGTAATCTTACTACTGTAAAAGCTTCTCACCATGCAGTAATTTACTACTGTAAAAGCTTTCACCATGCAGTAATCTTCTACTGGCAAAGCTTTCACCATGCAGAATGTTACTACTGTGCAAAACTTCTACCATGCAGTAATCTTACTACTGTAAAAGCTTTCACCATGCAGTAATGTTTACTGTAAAATTTTTACCATCATAATCTTACTACTGCGAAAACTTTCACCATGCAGTAATTTACTACTGTAGCAAAGCTTCTCACCATGCAGTAATTTACTACTGTAGCTTTCACCATGCAGTAAACTTTCTACTGAGAAAGCTTTCACCATGCAGTAATTTACTACTGTAGAAAATTCTCACCATGCAGTAATTTACTACGTAAAAACTTCTCACCATGCAGTAATTTACTACTGTGAAAACTTTCACCATGCAGTAATTTACTATGAGCAAAGCTTCTCACCATGCAGTAATCTTTACTGAGCAAAGCTTTTCACCATGCAGTAATCTTACTACTGTAGCAAAGCTTCTCACCATGCAGTAATTTACTACGAGCAAAGCTTCTCACCATGCAGTAATGTTTCTGTAGCAAAGCTTCTCACCATGCAGTAATTTACTACTGTAGCAAATTCTCACCATGCAGTAATCTTCTACTGTGCAAAGCTTCTCACCATGCAGTAATCTTTACTGAGCAAAGCCCCACCATGCAGTAATCTTACTACTGTAGCAAAGCTTCTCACCATGCATAATCTTACTTTTAGCAAAGCTTCTCACCATGCAGAATTTACTACTTGGCTTCTACCATGCAGTAATCTTTACTGTAGCAAAACTTCTCACCATGCATTTTACTACTGTAGCAGCCTTTTACCATGCAGAACTTTCTCGAGCAAAACTTTTTACCAGCAAAACTTACTACTGGCAAAGCTTCTCACCATGCAGTAATTTACTACGTAAAAACTTTACCATGCAGTAATTTCTCGAGCAAAGCTCTCACCATGCAGTAATTTACTACTGTAGCAAAGCTTCCACCATGCAGTAATTTACTACTGTAGCAAAGTTTCACCATGCAGTAATTTCCTTGAAAACTTCTCACCATGCAGTAATTTACTACTGTGCAAAGCTTCTCACCATGCAGTAATCTTACTACTGTAGCAAAGCCCCACCATGCAGAATTTTTTACTGAGCAAAGCTTTCACCATGCAGTAATGTTACTACTGGAAAACTTCTCACCATGCAGTAATTTACTACTGTAGCAAAGCTTTCACCATGCAGTAATTTCTACTGTAGCTTCTCACCATGCAGTAATCTTCTACTGAGAAAACTTCTACCATGCAGTAATTTACTACTTGCAAAGCCCCCACCATGGTAATTTTATTAGAAAACTTCTCACCATGCAGTAATCTTACTACTGAAAAGCTTTCACCATGCAGTAATCTTACTACTGAGCAAAACTCTCACCATAAATAATCT
>WNWK01057662.1:0-10679 GCA_009830355.1 Cherax destructor
GGGCAGTAAAGCAATAGCAAAGAACTACAGACCAATAGTGCTAACGTCCAATATCAAAAATCTTTGAAAGGGTTCTAAGAAGCAAGATCGCCACTCATCTTGATACCCATCAATTGCACAACCCAGGGCAGCATGGGTTTAGAGCAGGTCGCTCCTTTCTGTCCCAACTACTGGACCACTACGACAAGGTCCTGGATGCTCTAGAGGACAAACAGAATGCAGATGTTATATACACAGACTTTGCAAAAGCCTTTGACAAGTGTGACCATGGTGTAATAGCACACAAAATGCGTGATAAAGGAATAACAGGAAAAGTTGGTAGATGGATCTATAATTTCCTAACAAAGAGTAGTAGTCAACAGAGTAAAGTCTGAGGCAGCTACTGTGAAAAGCTCTGTGCCACAAGGCACAGTACTCGCTCCCATCCTGTTCATCCTCATCCTCATATCGGACATAGACAGGGATATAAGCCACAGTGCCGTGTCTTCCTTTGCAGATGACACCCGAATCTGTATGACAGTGTCCACCGTTGAAGACACTGCAAGACTCCAAGCAGACATAAACCAAATCTTTAAATGGGCTGCAGAAAACAATATGAAGTTCAATGATGAGAAATTTCAATTACTCAGATACGGAAAACGTGAAGAAATTAAAATCTCATCGGAGTACGAAACTAATTCCAACCACACAATAGAGCGAAAAACTAATGTCAAAGACCTGAGAGTGATCATGTCAGAGGATCTCACCTTCAAGGACAATAACACCGTAGCAATTGCATCTGCTAGAAAAATGACAGGATGGATAATGAGAACCTTCAAAACCAGGGATGCCAAGCCCATGTTGACACTTTACAGATCGCTTGTTCTATCTAGGCTGGAATATTGCTGCACACTAACTGCACCTTTCAAGGCGGGTGAAATTGCTGACCTTGAAAATGTGCAGAGAACCTTCACGGCACCCATAACTGCGATAAACCACCTCAATTACTGGGAACGCTTGAAGTTCCTAAACCTGTACTCTCTAGAACGCAGGCGGGAGAGATACATTATTATATACACATGGAAAATTCTCGAGGGATTAGTACCAAACTTGCACACGAACATCACTCCCTACGAAAGCAAAAGACTCGGCAGGCGATGTAACATCCCCCCAATGAAGAGGAGGGGTGCCACTAGCACGTTGAGGGACAACACAATAAGTGTCAGGGGCCCAAGATTGTTCAACTGCCTCCCAGCATACATCAGGGGGATTACCAACAAACCCCTGGCTGTCTTCTTGCAGGCACTGGACAAGTACCTAAAGTTGGTACCTGACGAGCCGGGCTGTGGTTCGTATGATGGACTGCGTGCGACCAGCAGTAACAGCCTGGTTGATCAGGCTCTGGTCCAACATGAGTCCTGGTCACAGACCGGGCCGCAGGGGCGTTGACCCCTGGAATTCTCTCCAGGTAAACTACTCCATCCTCTCCCCTCCTCCCGTCTTCCACACATCAACTCTTCAATAAATGTAAGTGACATGTTATTGTACTATTATTTCTTTATTTCTCATTGTTTTGTGTGTAATTTAATGTCTATATTGTAAAAAGATATTTTATTTTAATACTTTTGGGTGTCTGGAACGGATTAATTTTACAGTGGACCCTTGGTTTTCGCTGAAAATTCTTTCCAGACTGCTGCTCAAGTGCCATTACCGAACGAATTTACTTCCTTAAAAAATAATGTCACGTAGATTAGTCTATTTCAGACCCCCAAAAATACACTTGCAAAAGCACTTACGAAAATACACTTACATAAATGTTCGAGTTTGTAGATGACCGAAAACCTAGGGATCACTGTATTTCCATTATTTCTTATGGGGAAAATAGATTCGGAGTTCGTGATATTCGGTGTTCATGATGCCCTCTGGAACGGATTAATCACGAAAACCGGGGGCTCACTGTATGTCACTACGTATGTCATGAGTGGTGGTGTGTTGTTGTTGTTGGGTTTATAAGGGCCAATGACATAAGCCGTATAGTGGTGGTAGTCACACTGAAACACCACTAGTCACACCACTATTCACACAAACAATGTACGTAATTTATAAATAAGAAATATTTTTTTTTTTTTTTAACAAGTCGGCCGTCTCCCACCGAAGCGGGGTGACCCAAAAAAAAATACTTTCATCATCATTCAACACTTTCACCACACTCATACATAATCACTGTCTTTGCAGAGGTGCTCAGATACGACAGCTGAGAATAGTCCCTCCCAGCTGTCACTATCCCAGACCCCTCCTTTAACCCTTTCAGGGTTTTGGTTGTACTAGTACGGCTTACACCCTGGGGTTATTGACGTCCTAGTACACCTAAATTCTAGCGCCCTCAAATCAAGCAGAAACAGGCTCTTAGGCCTAGATGTGATAGAATGGGTCTGTGCGGTCAGTGTGCGCAGTATAAAAAAATTCCTGCACCACACAGTGCATAAAGAGAAAAAAAAACTCTGACTGTGTTTTTGGTTTAAAACAGCGACTTTGCAGTCTATTTTCGTATGGTATTTATGCTTGTACAGTGGTCCCTCGGTTTTCGCCGAAAATTCGTTCCAGAATGCTGCTCAAGTGCCATTACCGAACGAATTTACTTCCTTAAGAAATAATGTCACGTAGGTTAGTCTATTTCAGACCCCCAAAAAAACACTTGCAACAGCACTTACGAAAATACACTTACATAAATGTTCGAGTTTGGAGATGCACGAAAACCGAAGGACCACTGTATTCTCGTTTTCTTAGTCTCATTTTATAGAATAGATGATATATTACAGAAATGGAGATAATTTTGACTGGTTTCACGATGACAAGTACCTTGAAACTGAGCGCAAAGTAGCGAAAATGTTCGATTTTGGCCGATGTTCAAAAGTAAACAAATCACACCATGCGTCCAATACACATCAACTGGAGATTCTAATATTCTTGCACAAGTGCGCTGATATTATTTATACCATTTTTACAATGATGCAGTTGTATACATAACAGTAAATCTTCTATTTTTTGTGAGAATAAAAATTCAAAATGGAAAGCAAAAGTAATGTAAGAGGGGCCTGGAGACGTGACTAATGAACAGAGAAGATGTTATTTTAGTGCCAGGAATGTCTGCCTTGTTTATTATGGACCCTATTTTGAAATTGGCATCGTTTGAAATTTGTGTGAAATTGGCCAA
The DNA here is from genome assembly GCA_009830355.1 of Cherax destructor. Taxonomy (NCBI): domain Eukaryota; kingdom Metazoa; phylum Arthropoda; class Malacostraca; order Decapoda; family Parastacidae; genus Cherax; species Cherax destructor. The sequence continues at coordinate 3,194 of WNWK01057662.1, forward strand.
AAAGCCATATTCTGACCACTATTTTGGGTAGTTGAAATTGGTGAATATGCGGTTTCTTGTACTCAATCGATAGAAGAAATGGAGTTCTAGCTAAATAGCTATAATTTTAGTAGACTGAAACTTTGGAATTTGCCGAAAATAGGGCTCAAAGTGGGTGAAATCGCCGATGCATAAATGTCATGGATAGCACTAACTTTGCAAAAGCATAATTCCGTTAGTTTTCGATCAAATTTCATAATTTTTTGTGGCGTTATGATTGGAAAAAGATTCTCTATCATTTCATAAGAAAAATTTTTTTTTTTTTTTTTTTGAAATTCGTGGGCCCTGAGAACGATTTTCAGAGAGACCCCTTGGACCCCCAAAGGGTTAAAGCGCAGACATTGTACTTCCCATTTCCAGGACTCAAGTCCAACTAAATCAATTAACTGGTTTCCCTGAATCCCTTCACAAAATGTTACCCTGCTCACACTCCAACAGCTCGTCAGGTCGCAAAAACCATTCGTCTCCATTCACTCCTATCTAACACGCTCACACATGCTTGCTGGAAGTCCAAGCCCATCGCCCACAAAACCTCCTTTACCCCCTCCCTCCAACCTTTTCTAGGACGACCCCTACCCCGCCTTCCTTCCCCTACAGATTTATACGCTCTCCAAGTCATTCTACTTTGATCCATTCTCTCTAAATGACCAAACCACCTCAACAACCCCTCTTCAGCTCTCTGACAAATACTTTTAGTAACTCCACACCTTCTCCTAATTTCCACATTCCGAATTTTCTGCATAATATTTACACCACACATTGCCCTTAGACAGGACATCTCCACTGCCTCCAGCCATCTCCTCGCTACAGCATTTGCAACCCATGCTTCACACCCATATAAGAGTGTTGGTACCACTATACTTTCGTACATTCCCTTCTTTGCCTCCATGGATAACGTTTTTTGTCTCCACAGATACCTCAACGCACCACTCACCTTTTTTCCTTCATCAATTCTATGATTAACCTCATCCTTCATAAACCCATCCGCTGACATGTCAACTCCCAAATATCTGAAAACATTTACTTCTTCCATAATCCCTCTCTCCAATGTGATATCCAATTTTTCTTTATTTAAATCGTTTGATACCCTCATCACCTTACTCTTATCTATGTTCACTTTCAACTTTCTACCTTTACACACCCTCCCAAACTCGTCCACTAACCTTTGCAACTTTTCTTTAGAATCTCCCATAAGCACAGTATCATCAGCAAAACGTAACTGTGTCAACTCCCATTTTGCATTTAATTCCCCATAATTTAATCCCACCCCTCTCCCCAACACCCTAGCATTTACTTCCTTTACAACCCCATCTATAAATATATTAAGCAACCATGGTGACATTACACATCCCTGTCTAAGACCTACTTTTACTGGGAAGTAATCTCCCTCTCTCCTACACACCCTAACCTGAGCCTCACTATCCTCATAAAAACTCTTTACAGCCTTCAGTAACTTACTACCTATTCCATACACTTGCAACATTTGCCACATTGCTCCCCTATCCACTCTATCATATGCCTTTTCTAAATCCATATATGCAATGAAAACTTCTCTATCTTTATCTAAATATTGTTCACATACAGTGGTACCTCGAGTTACTATGGTCCCCAAAATCGCCCTTTTATGTAAGTTTATTTTTTTAAATGCTTTTGTAAGTATATTTTTGGGGGTGTAAAAGGACTAGTCTATTTTACATTATTCCTTATGGGGATAAATTCGCTTGGTAATGGCACTTGAACAGCATTCTCGAACGAAAAAATATCGTAACTCGAGGTACCACTGTATATGCTTCACTGTAAACACTTGATCTACACATCCCCTACCCACTCTAAAGCCTCCTTGCTCATCTGCAATCCTACTCTCTGTCTTACCTCTAATTCTTTCAATAATAACCCTGCCATACACTTTACCTGGTATACTCAGTAAACTTCTTCCCCTGTAATTCTTACAATCTCTTTTATCCCCCTTCCCTTTATATAAAGGAACTATACATGCTCTCTGCCAATCCCTAGGTACCTTTCCCTCTTTCATACATTTATTAAACAAAAATACCAACCACTCCAACACTATATCCCCCCCTGCTTTTAACATTTCTGTCATGATCCCATCAGTTCCAGCTGCTTTACCCACTTTCATTCTACGTAATGCCTCACGCACATCCCCCACACTCACATCCTGCTCTTCTTCACTCCTAAACGATGTTGTACCTCCCTGACCAGTACATGAAATTACCGCCTCCCTTTTTTCGACATTAAAAAGTTCCTCAAAATATTCAACATCTACCCTACTCTGTTTTTAACTGACAAATCCATTCGTTTCCTAGGCTTTCTTACCTTGTTTATCTCAATCCAAAAATATTTCTTGTTTTCAGCAAAATTTCTTGACATAGCCTCTCCCATTCTTTCATCTGCTCTTCTTTTGCACTCTCTCACCACTCTCTTCACCTTTCTTTTACTCTCCATATACTCTGCTCTGCTATTAACTCTTCTGTTTTGTAAAAATCTCTCATAAGCTACCTTTTTCTCTTTTATCACACCCTTTACTTCTTCATTCCACCACTCACTCCTCTTTCCTCCTGCACCCACCCTCCTATAGCCAAAAACTTCTGCCCCACATTCAAATACTGCATTTTTAAAACTATCCCAACTCTCTTCAACCCCCCCACTACTCATACTTGCACTAGCCCACCTTTCTGCCAATAGTTGCTTATATCTTACCCTAACTTCCTCCTCCCTTAGTTTATACACTTTTACCTCTCTCTTACTTGCTGTTGCCATTTTCCTTTTGTCCCATCTACCTTTTACTCTAACTGTAGCTACAACTAAATAATGATCCGATATATCTGTTGCGCCTCTATAAACATGTACATCCTGAAGCATACCCATCAACCTTTTATCCAACAATACATAATCTAACAAACTACTTTCCTTACGTGCTATATCATACCTTGTATATTTATTTATCCTCTTTTTCATAAAATATGTATTACTTATTACCAAACCTCTTTCTACACATAGCTCAATTAATGGTTCCCCATTTACATTTACCCCTGGCACCCCAAATTTACCTACTACTCCCTCCATAACATTTTTACCCATTTTAGCATTAAGAACCCCAACCAAAATTACTCTCTCACTTGGTTCAAAACTCCCCACGCACTCACTCAACATTTCCCAAAATCTCTCTCTCTCCTCTACACTTCTCTCTTCTCCAGGTGCATAAACACTTACTATAACCCACTCTTCGCATCCAACCTTTATTTTACTCCACATAATCCTTGAATTTATACATTTATATTCCCTCTTTACCTGCCATAACTGATTATTCAACATTATTGCCACTCCTTCTTTAGCTCTAACTCTATTTGAAACCCCTGACCTAATCCCATTTATTTCTCCCCACTGAAACTCTCCTACCCCCTTCAGCTTTGTCTCACTTAAAGCCAAGACATCCAGCTTCTTTTCATTCATAACATCTACAATCATCTCTTTCTTATCATTCGCACAACATCCACGTACATTCAAACATCCCACTTTGACGGTTTTCTTCTTTTTCTTTTTAGTAAATCTATACAGGAAAAGGGGTTACTAGCCCATTGTTCCCGGCATTTTAGTTGACTTTTATAACACGCATGGCTTACGGAGGAAAGATTCTTATTCCACTTCCCCATAGATATGAAAGGAAAAGCAATAAGAACAAGAACTATTAAAATAAAAGCAAAGAAAACTCGGATGAGTGTGTATACATAAACGTGTACATGCATGTGTAGCGTGACCTAAGTGTAAGTAGCAAGACGTACCTGAAATCTTGCATGTTTATGAGACAGAAAAAAGACACCAGCAATCCTACCATCATGTAAAACAGATACAGGCTTTCGTTTTACACTCACTTGGCAGGACGGTAGTACCTCCCTGGGTGGTTGCTGACTACCAACCTACTACACAAAGAAATATTTACACTTTATAAATAAGAAATATTTACACTTACCTTGGAGGATGCTGGCATTGGTTTAGGGTGGTGGAAGATAGGCAGGGCGGCAGAGTTAAGTTTCATGTTGCCATTTTTCTATTGCTTAATCACTTACCTTACTTGCTACACTGTTAATGCTACACTTTATCGCTGGCTGGCACTATATCCTTTATCGACTCCTGATGCTTTAGTATCACACATATCGTAGAATCACTGAAGAAGGCACATTCTCCCCTCTCTCTTTCTCCTCCGCTTTGGTACTTTGCTAAGAGTTCTTTCTTGAATTCTATGATGTTTCTCACCTTCTTTACCAAAGGGCCAGCACTAGAAGCTTTCTTTGAGCCCGTGGCAGCTTATTTAGTAGTTCTTTCTTCTTTCAACACGTCGGCCGTTTCCCACCGAAGTGGGGGGCCCAAAATGAAAAACGAAAGTTTCCCATTTTACATTTAGTAATATATACAGGAGAAGGGGTTACTAGCCCCTTGCTCCCAGCATGTTAGTTGCCTCTTACGACACGCATGGCTTACGGAGGAAGAATTCTGTTCCACTTCCCCATGGAGATAAGAGGAAATAAGAACAAGAACTAGTAAGAAAATAGAAGAAAACCCAGAGGGGTGTGTATATATATGCTTGTACATGAATGTGTAATGTGATCTAAGTGTAAGTAGAAGTAACAAGACATGCCTGAAATCTTGCATGTTTATGAGACAGAAAAAAAGACACCAGCAATCCTACCATCATGTAAAACAATTACAGGCTTCCGTTTTACACTCATTTGGCAAGACGGTAGTACCTCCCTGGGTGGTTGCTGTCTACCAACCTACTACCTAGTTATTTAGTAGTTGCAAGCACAAAAAAGAATGGAATATTATGAAATGTATCTTATGAACGCGTGGGGTGATGGTCACACGCCAAGAAACAATGCCACACTGACTCTGAATGGTGTGTGGGACGCCTTTGTGTGTGTGCGGACAGTGGAGGCCGCTCTTGGAAGCGTTCCATACCACTGACGAATAGCGAGGCAAATCACGAAACGTGAGGCTATATTTTGATGAAAAAAGTTGCCGAAAGGCGAAATTCATGAACCGCGAGGCTCACGAAACTCGAGGGTCCACTGTATATATCAGGTTTCTATGTTATTTATATTGTTATTTATATTTATATTGTGATAGATAAATAAGCCGTAGAATTGATAATAGCATTATATTGAAGTGTATTTTGTCCTGCCTCTGAGAGCAGGAATTCTGCTGGAACAAATTAATAATGGCATTTCATTTAATTTAAATGAGGAAAATTGACTCAGCATACGAGCAGATCGGGATACGAGCAAGGTCACCGAACGGATTAAACTTGTAAGCTGAGGTTCCACTGTAAATTAAAATAAAAACAAGAAAAAAAGGTATATCGGCAACACTTCTGCAAGTGGCAGGACTATGTTGCCATCAGGTGAGCATCCAGCGCCAACTTTGCAACCTTATATCTCGGTAAGTACTGATCCTAAATTTTTTTTTTTTGTCTTATTACACACAAAAATTGTCCTCTAATAAAAAAAAAAAATTGAAATATTTGGAGTGCTGGCAGTGAAAACATAGATCTATGTTTGAACAGTTTAAGGGTTAAAAGCCAAATGACAATCAAAAAAACAAATATGTAACTTACTCATCACAAGCATCGCGACCAGTCACATAGTTTACGTCCTTTTCTGATTGTTTGTAGTACACATAATAGCCGGTGAGCATGCGATCATCCTCATTAATTGGTGCTGTGGTCCAGCTCACTTTCACTACACCCTTATCTGATAAAGCTTCCAAGTTCACAGTTTGTTCCATTATTGTACCTGAGGAAAATTTCACAGAAAAAACAAATGTGGACATAGTTAATGGCAGCAGATGAAAATTGCATATAGTAAACCCACATTGCTAACAGATTTCTAAATTATAATAAAATTAACCCTTTCAGGGTTTTTGACGTACTAGTATGTCTTACGCACAAGGGTGTTTGACGTACTAGTACGCCTAAATTCTAGCGCCCTCAAATCAAGCAGAAACAGGCTGGTAGGCCTAGATGTGAGAGAATGGGTCTGTGAGGTCAGTGTGCAAAGTATAAAAAAAATCCTGCAGTACACAGTGCATAATGAGGAAAAAAAAAACTCTGACTGTGTTTTTGGTTTAAAACAGTGACTTTGCAGTCTATTTTCATATGGTATTTATGGTTATATTCTCGTTTTCTTGGTCTCATTTGATAGAATGAAAGATATATTAGAGAAATAGAGATAATTTTGATTGGTTTCTCGATGACAAGTACCTAGAAATTGAGCGCAAAGTAGTGAAAATGTTCAATTTTTGCCGATGTTCAAGAGTAAACAAATCATTACACGCGTCCAATACACATCAACTGACGACTCTAATATTCTTGCAAAAGTGTGCTGATATTTATACCATTTTTACAATGATGCAGTAGAATACATAACAGAAAATCTTCAATTTTTTGTGAGAATAAAAATTAAAAATGGAAAGCAAACGTTATGTAATAGAGGCCTGGAGACGTGACTAATGAACAGATAAAATGTTATTTTAGTGCCAGGAATGTCTGTCTTGTTTATTCTGGACCCTATTTTGAAATTGGCATCTTTTGAAATTTGTGTGAAATTGGCAATATTGCCAATTTCTGACCACTTTATTGGGTAGTTGAAATCGGTAAATTGATGGTTTCTTGTACTCAATCGATAGAACAAATGGAATTCTAGAATAATAGCTATGATTTTAGTAGACTGAGACATTGGAATTGGCCGAAAATAGGGCTCAAAGTGGGCGAAATCGCCGATGCGTAAATATCGTCGATACCGCTAACTTTGCGAGAGCATAATTCCGTTAGTTTTTCACCAAATTTCATACTTTTGGTGGCATTATGATCGGAAAAAGATGCTTTATCATTTTTTTTAGAAAATGTTTCGACCCTGAAAAGGAGTTAAGAATCGGGGGTCTCAACCCTGAAAGGGTTAAGTGCCAAACGCAGTGGTGACTCGTGTATAGGCACTGCGGAACTGTAGTACCCCTTATTTTCACTCGATAATTATTATCGATAACAATCAATATAATGAGTTTTTTCCTTCAATTCTTTCTTTATACTTGCACATTATATAATCCTTAAGCTTAATGTCAGTAGCCGTCCCCTAGTACATGAAAAAATTACAAAAATCCTTGTACGGAACTATGCGCTTCACAGTTCCAGCGACTCGATGTTTGGATGTTGTGGGTATGTGCACATATCCGAGGTAAGACGCTGCACACTAGGTAGAAAGAGCACTTTTACTGACGCAGTGCCGACCCTGTTGTGCAAGTGTAAGGTAGTGTTTCTTTTTGACTCAGTGATTTGTGTTGTGCTTAAAAACCATGTACAGTGGAACCCCGAGTTTCGGCCGAACGAATGTGTTCCCATAATGTCTCTCGAATGTGTTCCCATAATGTCTCAGCAGCG
>WNWK01057663.1:0-10678 GCA_009830355.1 Cherax destructor
TCTGCTTCCTCAGCTATCCCCCTCCCATTCCTCGCTGATCATCAATATCCTCCTCCATTCCTTCCCCCTTTTACTGAGTTCCTCCTCCACTGTGGTCTCCCGGAGAAGCCATTGTACCCTTGTCCTTCTCCCTGAGCCGCCCATATTCCCATGTGCCCTTATGGATGTAGTGGGGTGTCAGAAGGTGTGTGTGTGTGTGTGTATTCAACTCTTAAGGAAAATAATCCAGGATCAATTCCCAGCCATATGCTGAGAGTACCTGTGGACTCACCACTCACTGAAGTACCGTGTGGACTCACCACTCACTGAGATACCGTGGGGACTTACCACTCACTAAAGGGGTACTGTGTGGACTCACCACTCACTGAGAGTACCGTGGGACTCACCACTCGCTGAGAGTACCATGAGGACTCACCACTCACTGGGAGTCCCGTGTGGACTCCCCCTCACTGAGAGTACCGTGTGGACTCACCACTGCTGAGAAGTACCGTGTGGACTCACCACTCACTGAGAGTACCGTGTGGACTCACCACTCGCTGAGAGTACCGTGTGGACTCACCACTCGCTGAGACCGTGTGGACTCACCACTCACTGGGGTACCGTGTGGACTCACCACTCGCGGGAGAGTACCGTGGGGGACTCACCACTCCTGAGTACCGTGTAGACTCACCACTCACTGAAGTACGTGTGGACTCACCATCGCTGAGGTACCGTGTGGACTCCCAGTCGCTGAGATTTACCAAATACGTGTGGACTCACAACTCCCTGGGGTACCGTGTGGACTCACCACTCACTGAGAGTACCGTGTGGACTCACCACTCACTGAGAGTACCATGTGGACTCACCACTCACGGGGAAAAGTACCGTGTGGACTCACCACTCACTGAGCGTACCGTGTGGACTCACCATCGCTGGAGTACCGTGTGGACTCCCCACTCGCTGGGGTATAAAATGGGCTCACCTGAAGGTCTGGGTGAGTCCGCCATCAACCCGGTTGACAGGTGATGTGCAGTGATCCAGCTGACTGGTTGGTCAGCACACAATATCTGACACTGTCAGGAGCACCTGCAGGACCAGAAGTAAATTGGATTATTTGAAAAACCCCTAATTTTGACTAAGTTAATGAACCCAAACCCGGGATTATCTTACTAAACAACATTTTTTATTATTTTGATAACTATCTTTATTATTTTTTTAACCCATCGGCTGTCTTCCCCCAGGCAGGGTAACCCAAAATAGAGGAAACACTTTCATCATCATTCACTCCATCACTGTTTTGTCAGAGGCACTTACACTACAGTAATAAAAATGCAACATTACGACCCCCTCCTTCAGAGTGCAGGCACTGTATGTATATGCCCCTCAGGTTTCAAGTCCGGCCTGTCGGTTTCCTTGAATCCCCTTTATAAATGTTACCTTGCTCACACTCCAACAGCACGTCAAGTCCTGAAAACCATTCATCTCCACTCGCTCCTATTTAACACACTGGAAGTCTAACCCCCTGTATAATTCTGCACCTCCTCCTAATTTCCCAAAATATGTATTCTCTGCATTACATTCACACCACCATTGCCCTCAAACACGACATCTCCACTGCCTCCAGCCTTCTCCTTGTTGCAACATTCACCAACCCATCTTCACCCCCTTAAGATCGTTGGTATAACTATACTGTCATACATTCCCTCTTTTTTTCCCCATTTATAGCATTGTCTCCACAGACTCCTCAGTGCACCACTCCCCCTAAGCCCCTCATCAATTCTGTGGTTCACAACGTCTTTCGAGCCCCTTACTGAAAAGTTCCCCCCTAAATATCTGAATACTTACTTCCTCCATCCTCTTTCCTCCAATCTGATACCCAGTTTTTCATTACCAAAAATTTTTTATCCTCAAAACCCTTACTCTTTCCTATGTTCACTTTTTTTTCCTTCTTTTACAACCCTCCAAACTCGTCCCCCAAACCCCCTGCAACTTCTCTTCAAAATCACCCAGAAGCAGTGTCACAAAAACCTCTTCCAACACCCAGCATTCACTTTTCTAAGAACCCCCTCATAAATATATTACACAACACATCCTGTCAAAGGGCCTTTTTTTACTGGTAAATAATCTCCCCCTAACCACATGCTCAACCTGGCCTCACTATTCCAGTATAAACCCTTTCCCGCTTTAGTAACCCCCTCCTATTCCATACACCTGCAACATTCCCTTTTTCCCCCCCCCATCGCCTTTTTCCCAAAATTTATAAATGCCACAAAAACCTCTTTTCCCTTTTCTAAATATTTTTCACCTATATGTTTCATTTTAAACACTTGGTCTACACACCCCTACCTTTCCTAAAGCCCCATTGTTCATCTGCTATCCTTCTCTCCGTCTTACTCTTATTTTTTTAATAATAACTCTACCATACACTTTACCAGGTAACTCAACAGACTTATTCCCTATATTTTTACACTCTCTTTTGTCCCTTGCTTTATACAAAGGAACTATGCATGCTCTCTGCCAATCCTTAGTTACTTACCCTCTTCCAAATATTTATTAAATTAAAGAGCTAACCATCGAAAACTATATCCCCACATAATTTTACAATTTTGCATATTTTATCAATCCCAGCTGCTTTACCCTTTTCATTCTATCCACTGTTTTCACAAATTTCTCCAGACTCACAAATGGCTCTTCTTCCGATGCCTCTAATTTCCCCATTTAATAACTTCCTCTCTTTTTTAACTGCCAACACCATCGTTCCTGGCTTTTAACTTATTAATCTCACTCCAAAATTTTTTCTTTTCTCAACAAAATTTGTTAGTATCTCAACGACCCCGCATATCTTTTTTTACATTGCTTCACCACTCCTTTTAAACCCTCTCTTTTTCTCTCCATATACTCCTCCCTCCTTTTATCACTTCTATTTTGTAAAAACTCTCATATGCTAACTTTTTCTCTTACTACCCTTTTACCTCATCATTCCACCAATCACTCATCTTTCCTCCCCCTCCCCCCACTTAATATGTAATATTTCCGTTTTTAATGAAAATATTAATTAATTTGATTAATACCGCTGAACATGAACCTCTTTAGGTTAATATGGATGAATCGTCTAAGAATACTCATCAGTATCAGATTCAATTTTCAGGTACAACAATGTTTTTGGTAGGTCTCGTGTTGGGTCACTACTCCACGTTGTGTTATGGGTATGTTGTATGAGTGTAATTTAAAAGTATTTCGTTCCTGGGGATCCTAGATAACCTCGAATCTATAATCCCAGTTTCTTATAATAGTGCAGTGTGTCATAACTTGAAGTTAAATATTTGCTTTTACGATTTGAAAGGAATCGGAAGAGGCATTACCAAGACATGGTAACGAAAATATATCCAAATATAATTAATAAAAATGGTAAATTAGGATATTGCACAGCCCAAAATAATTGAGACCTTTCAAGAAGGCCGAAAGACCCTATCCTAAAATGCAGAAAACATTGACCTTGAAGCGGCTAAGGAGTTGCATTACTAAGTAATCAGCTTGGAAGGGTTGAAGCCGATCAGATGCGATACTCAGAAATTATAGCATGATAAGTATTATTTAATTTTACATTTAAACAAAAGTGGGAAAAACAGGTCAAGATTAATCAAACTTTTTTTCAAGTAGACTGACCTATTTTTAAGAAAGTAAGTAAAATAAGTAAGTACATCTTTTGTAAACTTATTGTACATAATATTTAAATTTCTAACAGAATCTTGAGGACACAGATGTTACAGATTCTTTGAATAACCAAGTCAAAACTGTAACTTATTTGTGATCAGAAGAGACGTTATTCTATTATTTCATGGAAATCAATTTGATTTAAAAATATCGTCACATGATAACTTACACAACTTGAATCAAGAAATGTTTTCTTTGATAAAAACTCATCAGTATTTAATGTTTGAAGTCGACCAGATGATACAAGATGCATTTTCCAGATATTGCTCAAAATTCAAAAAAATTTGTGCCTACCCCCTAAACCCATGAAAGTTCCGACTTTTTACTTCAAGCATCAGCCATTGAAGATTGATTCCTTTTACAATTATATTTTAATCAGAGGAAATTTTAAACCCATAGGGGGCCCATAGTACCTGTGGGTGGGAGGCATTGAAATTGATGAATGCAGGGAAAGTTAAGACCTTCCTTATCAAGAGCCACTCACTAAACAAAGAGGAAAATAATATCTATTTCATATTTGGGAAAAAGGCATCTAAAACTCATTAAACATACCAACTTTTTCTGGGGACACCCGAGTTAAATTTTTTAAAGGTCAAAGGCTTGTCTCTACCTGCCACACAAAAAACTTTTTTGAATAGCCTATGTAACATTGACATAGAGCATCTTGAAATTATGCCATGAATGTTGCACAAAAAAAATTACACAAGAGTTGAAAATCTAAGTGATTTAATAGGGAAATTTTTGAGTAATAAACGAAAATTTTGAAACAAAAAGAAAATGTTGGAGAATGTTCCAAAATTAGAATATTAACTTAAAATATCATAAAGAACAAATCTATACTTTACACAAACAACCCGCATATAGAAGAGGAGCTTTCGACGACGTTTTGGGCCGACGGACCATTTACAAAGTCACACTAAAAGGAGAGAAGGAGGGGGGAAACGGCCAGCAGACAGGACGGGAACGGGGGGAAAGGGGGGAGGAGTAAATAGTAGTGGTAGTAGTAGTACAGTAGTAGTAGTAGTGAGCAGTCATATATAAGAAAAAAGGAGCACTGCAAAAGGGAGGAGCCCACAGAGGGTAGGGCAAGAACACAGAGGGGGGGAAATAATAAAAAGGGCTTATAAAAGGGAGAAGAAATAAAACCCCAAATTTAGAAAGAAGAAAGAGGAAAGAGGAAAGGGGGAAAAGGGGAAGGTGAAAAAAAGAATCAGGTTTAAACCACGGGTGTTCTGAAGTTTGGAGATTTAAAAATGTAATGGGAATGGAAGGCATCTACAGAGACAGATCCCTTACTAAGATTCATACAGGGAAAGTTGTGTATAAGGGAGGATTCAACCAGACGGCGACTATGAAAAGTTGGACGTAGGGTAGAAGTTTAGCAGAAGACCAATCAATAGGATGACTGATCTCTGACATGACAGAAAAGAGCATTATTAGTGTCGGCCAACACTATTTCTGTGCTCCCTAAGTCTGTCAGAAAGAGATCGGCCAGTTTCCCAAAGTACTGAAGAGGACAGGAGGAGCAAAAAATAGAGTAGACACCAGGAGAATTCATAAAGGGGGGAGGTATGAACTAGATTAGTGCTAAGAGTGTTAGTCTGTCGGGAAGTAAGTTTGATGTCCCAAGGAACGGAGAGAGTTGTTGAGATTAAAAGACCAGAGATGTAGGGAAGGCAGAGGACAGGAGAGTTCCAGGAGTAGAGAGTTTGGGAGAGAAGAAAGTCCGTTTGGCACGAGAGAAAGCAGAGTCTATGAAATGGGAAGGGTAGCCCAGGCGGGAAAATGAATTATGAAGAGTGGAAATTTCTGCTTCAAGAAACTGAGGATCACAAATGCGGAGAGCACGGAGAAAGAGGGAGATAAGAACACTTTTCTTGACAGAGGAAGCATGATAAGAAAAGTAGTGAATGTACATGGCACTGCATGGTTGCGGTACACGGAGAAGGCAAAACCTGTAACTGAGCGGTGGACATGAACATCAAGGAAAGGAAGAAAGGAATTAGATTCCCATTCAGCTTTAAACTTAATGGAAGGGGCATAGACTCTACCTTCTCACGTGCTAAACGGGCTTTCTGGTTCGTACATCAGTTTGCGTGCGGCCAGCAGTAACGCCTGGTTGATCAGACACTGATCCACCACGAGGCCTGGTCTCAGACCGAGCCCTCGGGGGCGTTGGGCCCCGAAACCCTCTCCAGGTAAACTCCCTGTACATAGTGTACATAACTGTTTATAAATATCTGGTGAAGAAAATACTATTTAAATATTACTGATGAGTTTTTTTTGCTCCAACCCATTGACCAGGTCACAGGCCATTACGACCAGGTCACAGGCCATTAGACCAGGTCACAGGCCATTACGACCAGGTCACAGGCCATTAGACCGGAGATGGTCACAGGCCATTACGACCAGGTCACAGGCCACAGACCAGGTCACAGGCCATTAGACCAGGTCACAGGCCATTACGACCAGGTCACAGGCCATTATTACCTGTGTACGCAATACCTTTTTTCAGTGTTCATACGTCTACTACATAAAGAGAACTTTTGTGCAGGTCCACGATCTCGTCAAAGTCTCATCTTGGGAACTCTGCTGTTCCTTCACCTTTGCTTTAGATCCCAAAACTCCTGCATCATTACGATAACTTCGCTGTTTGCAAGGTTGAAAAGCCTCGCCTTGAGACTGTTTTTCTATACCACCCGGACAGATCTTCTATCTCGACAACATTCTACGATTGCTTTTTATACCTGTGTTGTCGATATCCAATTGACTACCACTGTTAACTCCTAAGCTGCTATCTTCTCACCTTAAAGGCATTGCATGCTGGATTCAAAATAGTCACGACCCCTTGACCCCCGTGACCCTGTGACCTCCTTACTTTCCTTCCAGCGTCCCGTTCCACTCCAGCTACCTGTGAGCCTTGTCATACCAACAGGCAGACTCAGAAGGCATGTTCATTTGATTGATTGATTTATTCATTTAATTTTTTTCCCTCATTTGCTTCAGTTGGGACTAACTCATATTTAATTGCTTATATTCAATAAAAATGTGTTTATCTTATTTTGTTATAATTTATTTTCTGTTTTCTTTTCATAGGAGGGGGCTCTATGAGGGTTTACAAAGCCCTTACACCTTCACAATGATCTTAGACTACCACCATATCCTGAACCATCCACATAGGAATGCATAGCCTATGCATACCCTTGCATAATCTGGGAAAAGTCTGTCTGTGCCAACTATGTCCGTCTTTCCTTCATTTTATTTTATTTTTATGGTTTTCCTATGCCAGTAATTTTCAAAACAGGGAACGTCTTCCTTCACACAGATAACCATCCCAACTGTAGCATCCTTTCCCCGTCATTAGAATGTAAACACTATATTATTTACTCCACAACATCAATTCCAGTTAACCGATTGTTGAAACAAATAATATGTAATGTATGAGTCAGAGATGAAACGCAACGATGTTTTGATATGTCCCCGATCATTATCGACTCAAAATTTTAGTTTTAGTTACGAATACAGATTTGGTTCTATTATCTGAGGACGTAGAATGTGTGGGAAAGAATAAATGATTTTTAAACCATTGATTTAAACTCTGTCAGACAGTAATATCTTCGATTCTTGATGCAAGGAATTCTTCAAAACTTGTCTTACCTATAGGCCCGGCCTACGTCACTAGCAATTTTTTTTTTTTTCTAGTGACTGTCACCACTGCTCCACACTGGTGACTGTCTACCACTGTTAAACACTGGTGACTGTCTACCACTGTTCCACACTGGTGACTGTCTACCACTGTTCCACACTGGTGACTGACTACCACTGTTCCACACTGGTGACTGACTACCACTGTTCCACACTGGTGACTGACTACCACTGCTCCACACTGGTGACTGACTACCACTGTTCCACACTGGTAAGCCCACCACTGCTCCACACTGGTGACCGCCTACCACCGCTCCACACTGGGGGACTGCCTTTCCACCGTTCCACACTGGTGACCGCCTTTCCACTGCTCCACACTGGTACTGCCTACCACTGCTCCCACACTGGTGACCACCACTGCCCACTGGTGGCTGCCTACCACCGGTTCCCACACTGGTGACCCCCCCACCGGGTCCCCCACTGGGACTGCCACCACCGCCCACACTGGTGACTGACTACCACTGTTCCACACTGGTGACTGCCTAAAACTGCTCCACACTGGTGACTGCCTCCACTGTTCCACACTTTTGGGGACTGCCTACCACCGCTCCACACTGGGACTGACTACCACTGTTCCACACGGGGACTGCCTACCACTGCTCCACACTGGTGACTATTTCCCCTGTTCCACACTGGTGACTGGGCCCACCACTGTTCCACACTGGTGACTGCCTACCACTGTTCCACACTGGGCTGCCTACCACTGCTCCCACTGGTGATGCCTACCACTGTTCCACACTGGTGACCTGGCCACCCGTTCCCACTTTGGGGACTGTCTCCACTGCTCCACACTGGTGACTGTCTACCACTGCCCCCCACTGGTGATGCCTACCACTGCCCACACTGGTGACTGCCTACCCTGTTCCACACTGGTGACTGCCTACCTCTGCTCCACACTGGTGACTGCCTACCACTGCCAATTGGGGCTGCCTACCACTGCTCCACACTGGTGACTGCCTACCACTGCTCCACACCCGGGGAAATCCCACTGTTCCACACTGGTGACTGCCTACCACTGTTTCCCCACTGGGCTGTCTTTCCCTGTTTTACACTTTGGGGATGCCTTACCCCTGTTCCACACTGGGACTGCCTACCACTGTTCCACACTTTACTGCCTACCACTGTTCCCACACTTGACTGGGGTTACCACTGCTTCACACTGGTGGGCTGCCCCATCACTGCTCCACACTGGTGACTGCCACCCCGCTCCCCCCTGGTGACTGCCACCACTGCCCCACTGGTGACTGCCTACCACAGTTCCACACTGGTGACTTTTCTACCACTGCTTCACACTTGGGACTGCCTACCACTGTTTCCCCACTGGTGACCGCCTACCACTGTTTCCCCACTGGTGACTATCTACCACTGCTTCACACTGGTGACTGCCTACCACTGCCCACACTGGTGACTGCCTACCACTGCTCCACACTGGTGACTGCCTACCACTGTTCCACACTGGTGATGCCTACCACTGTTCCCACTTAATTTTCCCCACTGCTTCACACTTGACTGCCTACCACTGTTCCACACTGGGATGTCTACCACTGCTTTCACACTGGTGACTGCCTACCACTGCTCCACACTGGTGACTGCCTCCCCCCTGCTCCCACACTGGTGACTGCCTACCACTGTTCCACATGGTGACTGCCTACCACTGTTCCACACTGGTGACTGCCTACCACTGCTCCACACTGGGACTGCCTACCACTGTTCCACACTAGCTGCCTACCACTGCTCCCCCACTGGTGACTGCCTACCACTGCCCCCACACTGGTGACTGCTACCACTGTTCCACACTTTGGGGACTGCCTACCACTGCCCACAATGGTGACCCACCACTGCTCCCACACTGGTGACTGCCTACCACTGCTCCACACTGGTGACTGCCTAAATGGCCCACACTGGTGACTGCCTACCACTGTTCCACACTGGGACTGCCTACCACTGCTCCACACTGGTGACTGCCTACCACTGCCCCCAACGGGTGACTGCCTCCCACTGCTCCACACTGGTGACTGCCCCCCCTGCTCCACACTGGTGACTCCCACCACTGCTCCACACTGGGACTGCCTACCACTGTTTCACACGGGTGACTGCCTCCCCTGCTCCACACTGGTGACTGCCTACCACTGCTGAACAGTGGTGACTGCCCACCACTGCTCCCACTGGTGACTGCCTACCATGTTTTCCACACTGGACTCCCTACCACTGCTCCACACTGGTGACTCCCTTTCCACTGCTCCCCCTGGTGACTGCCTACCACTGCTCCACACGGTGACTGTCTACCACTGCTCCACACGGGGCGCCTACCACTGCTCCACACTGGTGACTGCCACCACTGTTCCCCACTGGTGACTCCCTACCACTCCCACACTGGTGACTGCCTCCCACTGCTGCACAGGGTCTGCCAGCAGTATATACCCCTCTCGGGAAATCTGCACTATTATCAAGACTGATAAACTAAACACATCGACCCCCCAGGCTGAGGACTGATTCCCCGCTCCTCATCAACCATCTTTATCTGTTTTGGACTGAAGCCACGGCGGGAGAATCGTTTAAATTTAGATCCCCAAATGTTGCAAGTGTCTTTTTATATGGGAAGTTTGATGCAAGGTGAGAAACTACGGGGGGACCCTTGCTCGTGTTTTTTTGTCAGGAAAAAAGCAAAGGGGCTGAGAGAACCTTTTTCACACGAAGCCTCGTCCCAAACAAAATTTGCACAAGAATACCAGCCCTTCAAAGGGAAAAGCATTAAACAAGATACCTTTATCCAAGGAATCTGGGCTATCCTCCCCTTCTTTGGGTTTAGACAACATTCCCTTCAATTTCCCACATATTCTAAGACCTTACAGATTTTAAAATTTAAAGTTTTCTAATTAATACGAAATATTGAGGCGGAGAACAGCGCCATCCCAAAATTATAAAAAATCCCCAAAATACTTTCTAAAATAAGTATTCATTACCGCAGGTTGAAGAGTGGGGACAAGGATCTTCCTGTTGGCCCCAACATTGGAAACCCCGCAGAAGACAGTGCCGTAGTCCCGGGGGAGTATGCCACATAGCGGGCCTCGACCTGAACCGAAACTGAATCTGGGAAAAAAAGCAAAGTTGTATTAGTCAGATGTCTGTTTAAACCTGCCACTTAAAAAAAACTCAGTGACATTTCACGAGATGAATAAAATAATTAGATGCAAATGAAATTAATGTCAGGGCAATGTTATGCAGCATCTGTTCTATTCTTCACAAAGGGCAACATCTTATAAGTGTTTACAGTTTTGGC
>WNWK01057664.1:0-10678 GCA_009830355.1 Cherax destructor
AAATATGTATTACCTATAACTAAACCCTTTCTATACAAAGTTCAATCAAAGGGCTCCCATTATCATTTACACCTGGCACCCCAAACTTACCTACTACACCTCTCTGCATGTTTCTCCACTTTAGCATTTAGGTCCCCTACCACAATTACTCTCCATTTGGTTCAAAAGTTCCTATACATTCGCAACATCTCCCAAAATCTATCTCTCTCCTCTACACTCCTCTCTTCTCCAGGTGCATACACGCTATTATGACCCACTTTTCGCATCCGACCCTTATTTTAATCCATAATCCTTGAATTTACACATTTATATTCCCTCTTTTCCTTCCATAACTGATCCTTCAACATTATTGCTACCTTCCTTAGCTCTAACTCTCTCAGATGCTCTGACTTAATCCCATTTATTTCTCCCCACTGAAACTCGCCTACCCCCTTCAGCTTTGTTTCGCTTAGGGCCAGGACATCCAACTTCTTTTCATTCATAACATCGGCAATCATCTCTTTCTTATCATCCGCACTACATCCACGCACATTCAGACAACCCAATTTTATAAAGTTTTTCTTCTTCTCGTTTTAGTAGATTTGTACAGGAGAAGGGGTTACTAGCCCATTGCTCCCGGCATCTTAGTCGCCTCATACGACACGCATGGCTTACGGAGGAAGATTCTTTTCCACTTCCCCATGGACAATAGAGAAAATAAAAGGAACAAGAGCTATTAAGAAAAAGAAGAAAAACCTAGATGTGTGTATGTATATATATGCATGTTATGCCAGTGTAGTGTGACCTAAAGTGTAAGTAAGTAGCTAGATATACCTGTTATCCAGCGTGTTTATGAGACAGAAAAAAAGACACCAGCAATCCTACCATCATGTAAAACAGTTTCAGGTTTCTGTTTCACAGTCACCTGGCAGGACGGTAGTACCTCCCTGGGTGGTTGCTGTCTACCAACCTACTACCTATAACTACCAACCTACTACCTATGTACAATCATATATATACACACCCCTCTGGGTTTTCTTCTATTTTCTTAAGTTGGTCTTCATTTCCTCTTATGCCCATGGGAAAGTGGAACAGAATTCTTCCTCTAAGCCATGCATGTCTTAAGAGGCAACTAACATGCCGGGAGCAAGGGGCTAGTAACCCCTTCTCCTGTATACATTACTAAAGTTAAAAAGAGAAACTTTTTTTTTTTCTTTTTGGGTCACCCCACTTCAGCAGGATATGGCCAGTTTGTTGAAAAGAATTTTGTCAAGAAATGTGGATCCTGAAATTCTAATAGTGCTTATGCAAAAACTTCATAAAGACAATTTTATTGAACCTCCAGGAGTTTAACCCCCAGAGAATTTGTAGGGACAACTGTACAATTCATTGAAAGGACATTGTAAAGGCAGAGAGAGAAAAAACAAATTAAGGAAAATAGTAGTGTAAATTACTCACCTTGACAAGCAAGCCAAAGAGCTCAGCTAGAGCCTTCCCTAATCTAGATGCTGACGATAAAAGAGGTTTGATCAGCTTCATCTGATGTTGTGTAGCAGCTGACTGTTGTCGAGTTGGGCTCTCTGTGCTACTGTCATCAGCTGTCGGCGCACTCCCTCCTGCTGTCACTTTCACATCCGTTTCTGTTACTTCCATGGCAACAGCCTCACTTCGGCTTCCATCATCACACTAAAATTATAATTTAATCAAATTTGAAATCTTTAGCAAATCTGTGAAAGCTAATAAATTAAATTTTAGGTTTTGGTTAAAAAACTGCAGTTATCCCTTAAAGTTAAATACCAAATTTCCTAAAACTTTAAAATGCTGGCAAATGGTTTCTTGCTGTTTCATGCTTGGTTTCTGTTTTCTTTTCCTTATGGTTTTCACCCAGACCCAAAAGCTCCATGCTTGTTCAGCATTACATTAGCTACATCTCGCAAAGTGGTCCCATATTCATTTGTAAAACTCCAGCTTCAACCTCACTTTTGTTCACACTTTCTCCAACAATCTCACTTTAGCCTCATTTTTCTTACATGCTCTTGTATTTTCCTTTACTTGCATTCATGATTTTGAAGGTTTATTTCTCCCATTTTACCACCATTCACTTTCCTGAATACTACTTAATACCAAAGATAACCACCACCTGTTGGCAGCTACCAACAGTCATGATCCTTGAACCTAACTGCTTTTGTCAAGGACTGCTGATGGTCTCATCTTGAGCTCTCCTTTTCTTATTTCCTGCAGTTCACTTATGATTTATTAAAAATTATGCATCACCACAAACTTTAATGTTGGTCTGCTAGCATGCTATAGCATAAAAAAAAAAATTAAAAAAAGGAAGGAATAGGGAATAATGCTTTGTCCATCACTAAAAACATTATTATTTAGAGGGAAGTACTAAACCTGTAGGGGTCATATAGTACCTAGGAAACGGGCATTCAGATTTGATCAAAGTGGAAGGTAGCTCCAATTCCTTGAATCAAGACCCCTTTATTGCGACCCCAGATTGGGGCACAATGTATATACATGTTTATATGTGTATATTCCCTCTTATAATTTTACATAGCTGATATTTTCAATATTAACTAATTTTTTTTTCAACAAGTCTGCGGTCTCCCACCGAGGCAGGGTGACCCAAAAGAAAGAAAATCCCCAAAAGAAAATACTTTCATCATCATTCAACACTTTCACCTCACTCATACATAATCACTGTCTTTGCAGAGGCGCTCAGATACGACAGCTGAGAATAAGTCCCTCCCAACTGTCACTATCCCAGACCCCTCCTTTAAAGTGCAGGCATTGTACTTCCTATTTCCAGGACTCAAGTCCAACTAAATCAATTAACTGGTTTCCCTGAATCCCTTCACAATTTATTACACTGCTCACACTCCAACAGCTCATCAGGTCCCAAAAACCATTCGTCTCCATTCACTCCTATCTAACACGCTCACACATGCTTGCTGGAAGTCCAAGCCCCTCGCCCACAAAACCTCCTTTACCCCCTCCCTCCAACCTTTTCGAGGATGACCCCTACCCCGCCTTCCTTCCCCTACAGATTTATACGCTCTCCAAGTCATTCTACTTTGATCCATTCTCTCTAAATGACCAAACCACCTCAACAACCCCTCTTCAGCCCTCTGACAAATACTTTTAGTAGCTCCACACCACCTCCTAATTTCCACACCGAATTTTCTGCATAATATTTACACCACACATTGCCCTTAGACAGGACATCTCCACTGCCTCCAGCCGCCTCCTCGCTGCAGCATTTGCAACCCATGCTTCACACCCATATAAGTGTGTTGGTACCACTATACTTTCATACATTCCCTTCTTTGCCTCCATGGATAACATTTTTTGTCTCCACAGATACCTCAATGCACCACTCACCTTTTTTCCTTCATCAATTCTATGGTTAACCTCATCCTTCATAAACCCATCCACTGACACATCAACTCCCAAATATCTGAAAATATTTACTTCTTCCATAATTCCTCTTTCCAATGTGATATCCAATTTTTCTTTATTTAAATTGTTTGATACCCTCATCACCTTACTCTTATCTATGTTCACTTTTAACTTTCTACCTTTACACACCCTCCCAAACTTGTCCACTAACTTTTGCAACTTTTCTTAAGAATCTCCCATAAGCACAGTATCATCAGCAAAAAGTAACTGTCAACTCCCATTTTGCATTTAATTTCCCATAATTTAATCCCACCCCTCTCCCCAACACCCTAGCATTTACTTCTTTTACAACCCCATCTATAAATATATTAAACAACCATGGTGACATTACACATCCCTGTCTAAGACCTACTTTTACCGGGAAGTAATCTCCCTCTCTCCTACACACCCTAACCTGAGCCTCACTATCCTCATAAAAACTCTTTACAGCCTTCAGTAACTTGCTACCTATTCCATACACTTGCAACATTTGCCACATTGCTCCCCTATCCACTATCATATGCCTTTTCTAAATCCATAAATGCAATGAAAACTTCTCTACCTTTATCTAAATACTGTTCACATATATGCTTCACAGTAAACACTTGATCTACACATCCCCTACCCACTCTAAAGCTTCCTTGCTCATCTGCAATCCTACTCTGTCTTACCTCTAATTCTTTCAATAATAACCCTGCCATACACTTTACCTGGTATACTCAGTAAACTTATTCCCCTATAATTCTTACACTCTTTTATCCCCCTTCCCTTTATATAAAGGAACTATACATGCTCTCTGCCAATCCCTAGGTACCTTCCCCTCTTTCATACATTAAACAAAAATATCAACCACTCCAGCACTATATCCCCCCCTGCTTTTAACATTTCTGTCATGATTCCGTCAATTCCAGCTGCTTTACCCCCTTTCATTCTACGTAATGCCTCACGCACCTCCCCCACACTCACATCCTGCTCTTCTTCACTCCTAAACGATGTTGTACCTCCCTGGCCAGTACATGAAATTACCGCCTCCCTTTTTTCATTGACATTTAAAAGTTCCTCAAAATATTCCCGCCATCTAACCAATGCCTCCAGCTCCCCATCTACTAACTCCCCTACTCTGTTTTTAACTGACAAATCCATTCATTCCCTAGGCTTTCTTACCTTGTTTATCTCACTCCAATTTTTTTCTTTTTTTTTTCAGCAAAATTTCTTGACAGAGCCTCTCCCATTCTTTCATCTGCTCTTCTTTTGCACTCTCTTCACCTTTTTTTTACTCTCCATATACACTGGAGATGTCTATTTCTAATAGATGTTGCATCTTTTGTAACACCCTTCATGAACAAGGTATAGTATAGTACCTCCCTTGAAAGGAGCACAGTAACTACATTAGTGTACTCCCACATGGCTTGTTAGTTCTTTTAGTCCCAGGTAATATTTTAGTAATATTACACCTCAGCATATATTCCATTTACCCCCATCCCCCAAGATTCCACCTCCAATTGTCAAACAAAGTTTGTAGAAGTTAAAAATAACTGCATTTTGTAGAGATTTAAAATAAAACAAATAGAACCTGAGGATTCTAGGAATAAAAAATATTTTATCAGATATGAATCAAACCAATTATATAATAAAACAAATTTCTTTAAAATAGATCTATTAAAAATGCTATTAGATAACTAACCCTTAAATCTGGAGGGAGAAGTTTGTCGGTGTCTTCCTTTCCAAAAAGACAGCCAGCAGGAAGAGCATCATCTGAACAGAGAGCTAATAACACTGTAGACTCCCACACAAGTGAGGTGTACAACTGGGTGAGTCCTGCCAAAACACGTAGGCCTAGCTCTGTTCCCCATTGGTTGATAGAGACCTGCCTTATCTCTGTTTGTCCTGTGCGGCAAACGTGGACCAGCATCATAATGTAAGCATGAACGGCACTAAGGGTATGTAAGAGAGGTGTAGCCTGCGGAGATGCTGTGGCCTCACCAGGGGTCGGCGCAGAAGCTAACTCGTGAAGTAAAACTGATCCCCCTGGAGAAGGCAGAGGCTGATGTAGTGGAGCCAAAGCTTCTAATTTCTCATTCAGGCACTGTAGTCCTCTTTGAAGAACTCCACTTTCATGAGCAAGATTCTGAAAAAGAAATATTCATTTTTTTTTTCCATCCCCAATAGCCATCTCCTGCCAAGACCAGGTGGCTCAAAGAACACACATTCACCATCTTTCATTCAATTTCTTTCAAAATGTGTGCTGACATTACAATTCAGATTAACCTAACTGCAACATTCCCACCCCACTTTCAAAGTGCAGGCACTACACTACAAATTTACATTTCAGACAACACAGTCCTTTGCCATCAAATGATACTAAAATTAACCACAATCTCACTAACCAAAGTGGTAAAAAATAGCTACTCTTTAACACTATGATGTCCGAGGTGAAATAAGGGCAAACATGGAGTTTTCATTTTTCTACATAAAATTTGGGGCCCACTCTAGCTCATTCACTTAAAGTCACACCCACTACCAGCCTCCCATCTCCCTTCCAAACCATTTAGCCCCAGTCTTATCCATTTTCATCTCAGTTTTCCACTACTACCCAGTGTAGCCCTCTCCATTCCTTTCCACTTCAACCTCCTCCCTTTTGTACACCATCTTCCTCCCAGCACACCATCTCATTACAGACATGCAAAATACTTTTAAAATGTTAATACACAACTTTTTAGATACATGCAAGCTTGCATTAATATATAAATAATTTCATTAACCCTTAAACTGTCCACACGTAGATATACGTTCACTCACGTAGCTGACCGAATGTAGATCTACGTTTTTTTCAAATGCTTTTAACCTTGCCACGATAAGCCTGTGTTGCCTAGAGATTAGAGAATGGGTCTGTGCACTCAGTGTGTGTAGTATTACAAAATGTGGGAATGACAAACAAAATGCACTCTTCATTTTAAAGAAAGAAAAATTTATTTTTTTCTCAAAATACTCTGTCAGCTACGCGAGTGAACGTATATCTACGTGTGGACAGTTTAAGGGTTAAACATATTAAAGTACACAAAGCGTCTCTTCTAACCAATATAGACTTGCACACTGATGCTACAGATTGGCAAGCTTGAGAAACTGGAAAGTCTATTGGAAGATTTGGCAGTCCCAAAATGCCTAGTAGTGGTACAAGGCCTTTCTGGGAGACAAATTCTTTGCAGTGGTCATCAGTCGAATTGTTGCTGAGGATGGCATCTACAAACTTCATGACATTAAGTACATAGTCCACAAGAGGTACAGGCCGTTTTTCACCAGGTGTGGTATCAGATGGGGGAACATCTTCCCGCTGTCCAGCCGAGACTGACGGTCCAGCAACGCCACTCTCTCTCTCTTCCTCCTCTTCTTCCTCTTCATCACTAGAGTTATCATTTGTTGTTCTGTGAATGTATAATCATATGGTGAATAATAAAACAATTATAATGCACACAAATTAGATAAGAATTTCCCTTTTCTAATATAAAATATATCTAAGATTTTAAAGCACAAATCTAGATAAACTAACAGCCGTAATTATTTGTCAAAGACCATATATTAAGAAAGTGAACTGAAGATACTGTGCTATTGGGTTATTTTGTTATGACCCTGGACACACTTAATACACAAGATGTTCCATTATATATAAAGGTTTAATGAATGGCATAAAAACTAATTCAAATACTGCTCTGAGGAAGGGTAGGGCCCCTAGCCTCCTCCCCAGTCTGTTTTATGGGTTTTAACCAGGTCTACTTCAATTATTGGGACAGTTTAAACCATAAACAATCATTTTTTATATTTTATTAATCGATAGATCATTTTTTCATATTTTATTAATAGATAGATCAGAAGGAATATTTGCAAAATAGCTTGGAATTCGAGTCGAAATGAGCATTGGAACGGGCTTAAAATAAAACTAAGTGAACGTACAATGTGTAAATTGCACCCAGGCTGCCAACTTTGCTCCTGTGTAATTCTACAATTTTCCAGCAAATTTTTCATTTCTGATGTCATTACCTTCAAAAAAATATTTTCTACCATTTCAAATAAGAAAATAATTAAAAATCATAACACTATCAGGACTTTTAACCCTTTCAAGGTCCAGACCTCCGAGCTGAAACTTGTCCACAGGGTCTATCACAACTCCCAGTATTCATCCGTGGCATCAACAAATTTAATGTCACACAAGAATTAGCATCAATGCATAGCATGCACAGCACAGGAACCAGAGAAGATGTCTTCAACAGTCAATTTCATTCAATCTCATGAACTTAATCATTGCCAGTTTCAAGATTTTCTGAAAGAAACTGATGCAGAGTTCTTTGACTTGCCTTATTATACAGCAGTTCGATAGCTTTCTTATGTAAAGGTTCTATCACAGTTCTTTCAGCTCAGAAAAGAAAGATTCATTTCTCACAGAAAAAAATTGACCCGAACCACTTATCAAACGCTAACTGGCTTTGAAAATTTGAATTCTTTGCAGACGTGACAAGCCATATGAATATACTGAATCTGAAGTTGCAAGAAGAAACAAATTTGATCTGATCTATTCACACAAGTCAAGGCATTCGGGGCAAAACTGATACTATTTGAAGTACAGGTGAAAGATCCTAACTTGGTTCATTTCCCATGTGAAAAACTTCACGAAAATGAAGCAGAATTTCCTTCATTTGCAGCAGAAATTATTAATTACTTGCAAAAACAATTTCAGAAATTATTTTCTGATCTTGATGGGAAAAAAAAATAGTTTCAAAATCCATTTGACTGCTGTGGTGAAACACACTAGTCAGTTTCAAACGGAAATTATTGATCTCCAATCAGATGACATCCTTTAAGAAAAGTATAAAGAAGGAAAACTGATCCAATTTAATAAATCTTTATAGCCTGAACAGTTTCCAAATTTGAAGCAATTTGTTTGTGAATTCATATCATGGAGTTTGGTACAACATGCCTTTGTGAACAAACATTTGAAAAATGAAGTATGTCAAGTCCATATATCACAAATTTATCTGAAGTCCATTCTAATAATTGGCTCAAGCTTAACCCTTAAACGGTTCAAACGTATATTTACGTTACCTCGCGCAGTGCCCGAATCTTTTGAAAAAAAAAAAAAAATTATATAGAAATAAAGAGCACATTTTTTTAAGTGCTATAGGATAAAAAAAAATAATTTGGGTCAGTAGTTACCGAGATATGAGGCGGAGAAGTTGGCACTGGATGCTCACACCTGACAGCAACAGGAGTCCTGCCACTTGCAGAATCGTTGCCGATATACCTTTTTCACTTTTTATTTAATATAATTTTTATGTTCTCATAATCACAATTTACAGTAGTTCTTGTGATTTCATAGCTAATCTTTGTTCTGACACTAATATTAGGTACTGAAATTGTACACAAATAATAATAATGCATCAAAATAATAATATGATAGTGAATAATAATAGTGAATAATAATAATAATTGCATAATAATAATAAGTGCATAATAATAAGTGCATAATAATAATAAAAGATTTGTGTTGCTGCCTTATCTCATCTGATCTCCACTAATGAGACTGGTGACATTTCAGAGAAGGGTGAGCCACCTTAGTCTTCTCTTCTTATCAGTCCAGTAATTACCGTGATGACATTTGACAGCTTACATTGCTTCCCTTTGTTATGCAAACCTGTGTGTGTCTGTGTGTGTGTGTGTGTGTGTCTGTACTCACCTATTTGTACTCACCTATTTGTGGTTGCAGGGGTCGAGTCATAGCTCCTGGCCCCGCCTCTTCACTGATTGCTACTAGGTCCTCTCTCTCCCTGCTCCATGAGCTTTATCAAACCTAGTCTTAAAACTATGTATGGTTCCTGCCTCCACTATGTCGCTTTCTAAGCTATTCCACTTCCTGACAACTCTATGACTGAAGAAATACTTCCTAACATCCCTTTGACTCATAGGAGTCTTCAACTTCCAATTATGACCCCTTGTTTCTGTGTCCCCTCTCTGGAACATCTTGTCTCTGTCCACCTTATCTATTCCTCGCAGTATTTTATATGTCGTTATCATGTCTCCCCTAACCCTCCTGTCCTCTAGTGTCGTCAGGCCGATTTCCCTTAACCTTTCTTCGTAGGACAATCCCCTTAGCTCTGGGACTAGTCTTGTTGCAAACCTTTGCACTTTCTCTAATTTCTTGACGTGCTTGACCAGGTGTGGGTTCCAAACCGGTGCTGCATACTCCAGTATGGGCCTGACGTATATGGTATACAGAGTCTTGAATGATTCCTTAGTGAGGTATTGGACGCTATTCTTAGGTTTGCCAGCCGCCCGTATGCTGCAGCAGTTATCTGATTGATGTGTGCCTCAGGAGATGTGCTCGGTATTATACTCACCCCAAGATCTTTTTCTTTGAGTGAGGCTTGCAGTCTTTGGCCACCTAGACTATACTCTGTCTGCGGTCTTCTTTGCCCTTCCCGATATTCATGACTTTACATTTGGCAGGGTTAAATTCAAGGAGCCAGTTACTGGACCAGGCTTGCAGCCTGTCCAGGTCTCTTTGTAGTCCTGCCTGATCCTCGACTGATTTTATTCTTCTCATTAACTTCACATCATCTGCAAACAGGGACACTTCTGAGTCTATCCCTTCCGTTATGTCATTCACATATACCAAAAACAGTACAGGTCCTAGGACTGACCCTTGTGGAACTCCACTCGTCACAGGTGCCCACTCTGACATCTCGTCACGTACCATGACTCGTTGTTGCCTCCCCGTCAGATATTCTCTGATCCATTGCAGTGTTTTTCCTGTTACGTGTGCCTGATCCTTTAGCTTTTGCATTAACCTCTTGTGAGGAACTGTGTCGAACGCCTTCTTGCAGTCCAAAAAATGCAGTCTATCCACCCCTCTCTCTCGTGTCTTACTTCTGTTACCTTATCATAAAACTCCAGTAGGTTTGTGACACAGGATTTTCCTTCCCTGAAACCGTGCTGGTTGTCGTTTATAAGCTTGTGTCTTTCTAGGTGCTCCACCACTCTCCTCCTGATGATCTTCTCCATGACTTTGCATACTATACACGTCAGTGACACAGGTCTGTAGTTTAATGCCTCGTGTCTGTCTCCTTTCTTAAAAATTGGGACTACATTTGCCATCTTCCACGCCTCAGGTAGTTGCCCAGTTTCAATGGATGTGTTGAAGATTTGTGTTAGTGGCACACACAACATCTCTGCTCCCTCTCTAAGGACCCACGGAGAAATGTTGTCC
>WNWK01057665.1:0-10677 GCA_009830355.1 Cherax destructor
GAGGGATTTTGAAGGTTTTGGGGCTGAGCCTCAGAACCCTGAGCATGAGCCTGAGCCTGTTTTGGAAGAAATTGTGGAATTGGGCAAGTCTTGGGGTTAGAGGTGAGTGGTGAGGATGTGGAACAGTTGGTGGAGGAGCACAAGGAAGAGCTAACCACTGAAGATCTGCAAGAGCTTCAACAGCAACTGGAACAAGAGAGCAGAGGTCAGGACAATGGTTCAGAGGAGGAGGAGGAGGTGGAACAAAATGGAAGAATGTGCCTTCTTCAAGGATTAGGGAGATCTGTGCCAAATGGAGTGATGTGCAAGCATTTATGGATGAATATCACCCTAACCATGCTGTTGCAGGCCGTGCTGGCAACCTGTACAATGACACAGTGGTGTGTCATTTCAGGATGTGTTAAAGAATGCCAGACACAGAGCTCCCTGGACAAATTTGTTGTTAGAAAGAGGTCCAGTGACTCTCAAGCTGGTCTAGTGGCATTCAAAGAAAATGGGAAGTAACCCCAGAAAGAACTTACCACCTGCAGTGTTAATGGAAGGGGATTCCCCTTCCAAACACAGCATACTACTCCACCTTCTCCCCTCCTCCCGTCCTCCACACATCAACAACTCTTCAATAAATGTAAGTGACATGTTATTGTTCAATATTTGCATGCTTATTTAGATATTCTTTATTAAATTATTTATTTTTAATGTCCAAAAGTTCTAAAAATATTTTATTTAACTACTTTTGGAAGTCTTGGACGATTAAATTTATTTCCATTATTTCTTATGGGGAAAATTGATTCGTTTAACGATTGTTTCGTCTTAAGATATGCCCTCTCTGACGGATTAATATCGTAAGTCGAGGTACCACTGTAATTTCCATTGTGCATAAAACCTTCGTACAAAGCCTTCAAGACTGTTGTAAAACATTTACAATGATTTTTTTTTTACAATATTGGATTAAACTAGGTTAAATTCACACTGCGCTTTTTGGCTTTATTCCATTGCTAGTATCATAAAATTTTAATAAATTTGGAATGAATAAGCCATCTGTCTGCCAGCGCTACACCATTTGCTGGTAAGCTGGTGGAACAGATGGTCCTGGTTTCATTGTTTACCTGTACTACTAGTTAGCATTCCCCCATGAATTATGTAACTCTTTCCTTCTTTAATTTTTCAAAGGCATGAAGTAGGAGACCAAAACAGTTAATAATGCTGATGTCAAAAATATTGGCAGGTGGCAAATTTGAAGGGTTCAAAAATTATGCATGCAAGTATACATCAGTCATCGCCAGCATACCAGTACGTTGGACACTTAGGGTTTAAAGCTAGACTTAGTCATTTAACGAAAATTAGCATTGAAAACCTTGATTTAAAAGACTTTGATTTAACCAATTTCAGATCAGATGGACAAAATCCTTTGTCCATACGAAGTACTGAAACAAAGAACAGTCGTAAATACAGAACTATTACTGCTGACTTGTGTTTATCTGTCTGGCCTCGTAATACTGCTGACTTGTGTATATCTGTCTGGCCTCCTTCATGAGCATTTTACACTCGTACTACATTTTATTTACACCAAGTAAAGAGGATATAGGAAGTTAAGAGAAACTGACTAGTTTCATGAATATAAGCTAGGGATGGGACCATACCAAAATTTTTTGCTGATATCAGTACTCAATTTAAGGCCAATGACAATACCACCAATAGTAATACTTTGACAAAACCTTAATGCCAACTAAGCTACCGCTGTACTGTGCTAAATAATGACAACACTCAAGTGAAGCAAATGAGACCAAGCAAGGAAACTTTGACCAAGGCATGGCAAGGAGACCAGGCAGCAAAAATGGCTTTTTAACTGAAGTCCTGTAGCTTAAATAAGCAGATCAGTATGATAAATTAATATTTAAAATCATTTTGTTACTAACATGTACTTAAATATTTCTCTATTTTCTATTTTTTTCTACATATAAAAGTCTAAGTACTCTAACTGCCAAACCATTTTCCAGAATTAACTAAAAATTGAATGAGCCAATGACCACCTACCTTTCTTTAACGTTAGTCTACCTTCAGGTAAGTTAGCAATTATTAAGTTATAGGTTAAGTTAGTAAAAGGTCAAATGAGACCACATGAAGGGTCATTTAACCCTTTCGCTGACTGTGCTGAAGTATACTATGGTTTTGAGGTCACTGTCAGTGGCATAGTTCTACACCATGAGCTCAGCTCACTCAGATAAGCTGTGAGTGATAAATTTGGGCCTAGATATGAGAGAATGGGTCTATGTGATAAGTGTGCACCACAAAAAAAATTCCTGCAGCATGCAGTGCATAATAAGAAAAAATATGCAACATTTTTTAAGGTGGTATTCTCGGTTTCTTTGTCTCATTTGATAGAATGGAAGATATATTACAGAAACAGATGATATTGATTGGTTTCTGAATAGAAAATAGTTTGAAATTGAGCTCAAAGCAGTGGAAAAGTTCAATTTTGCCGATGTTCAAAAGTAGACAAATCACATCACACGTCCAATACATGTCAACTGGTGGGTCTAATATGCATTCACAAATGCGCTGATATTATTATGCAATTATTACAATACTGCATACAGTAAATCTATTTTGTGTGAATAAAAATTCTGGGTGAATTAAAAATCAAAATGGAATTCATGTATAAAGCCTGGGAATGTAACTAATGAACAGAGGAAATGTTATTTTAATGCCAGGAATGGGTGCAGTTTATACTAAACCCTATTTTGAAATTGGAATATTTTGAAAATTGTGTGAAACTGGAAAAATTACCAATTTCTTTTCACTTTAATGGGTAGTTGAAATACAGTGGACCCCCGGTTATAGGCCGTTCCTGTTATCGGCCAACTCGGTTATAGGCTGGATTTTCGGCTTCCGGTTATCAGCCGAATGGGACGCGTCCATCCGCCAGCTGGGGCTGCTTGCGCATCAGTCTGGCTGTGTCTCTCGGTGTGTGTGAGGAAGCTTCTGCTCATTCATCTAAACATTTCGCTTGTTTTCCATTGTTTTTGGTGGGGGGTTTTCAGTGCAACTGCAAAATAAGTAACCATGGCTCCAAAGAAGGTTCTTAGTAAAGTTCCTTTGGTAAAGAAAGTGAGAAACACAATAGAATTCAAGGCAGGCAGGCATAGAGGCAAGGAGTGTAGCAGGCATGCAGGGAGTGTAGCAGGCATGCAGGGAGTGTAGCAGGCATGCAGGGAGTGTAGCAGGCATGCAGGGAGTGTAGCAGGCATGCAGGGAGTGTGAGGAGGGGTGTAGCAGGCATGCAGGGAGTGTAGCAGGCATGCAGGGAGTGTAGCAGGCATGCAGGGAGTGTAGCAGGCATGCAGGGAGTGTAGCAGGCATGCAGGGAGTGTAGCAGGCATGCAGGGAGTGTAGCAGGCATGCAGGGAGTGTAGCAGGCATGCAGGGAGTGTAGCAGGCATGCAGGGAGTGTAGCAGGCATGCAGGGAGTGTAGCAGGCATGCAGGGAGTGTAGCAGGCATGCAGGGAGTGTAGTTTGTAGAGTAACTCAAGCTGGTCCTAATGGCATTAAAAGACAAAGAAGGGAAGTAACCCCAGAGAGGGCTTTGCTACCTGAAGTCCTTATGGAGGGAAATTCCCCTTCCAAACAATAACTCCTCCCTCCTTCCTCCTCCCTATCTTCCAGAAGCCAGCATTAGTCTTCAATAAAGGTATGTAATACAGTGGACCCCCGGATTACATCATTTTTTCGTTCAAGAATGCTGTTCAAGTGCCATTACTGAACAAATTTATTCCCATAAGGAATAATGTAAATTAGATTAGTCCTTTTAGACCCCCAAAATTACACTTGCAAAAGCACTTACAAAAATAAACTTGCATAAAAGGGAGAGTTTGGAGACTATCGTTAACAGGGGGTCCACTGTACATATTTAATTGTTAAAAAAAAAAAATGTTTGTGAATATTTTTGTCTGGAACGGATTAATTGTATTTACATTAATTCTTATGGGATATATTATTTCGGTTATCAGCCATTTCGGTGTGGCGAGCTTCTGGAATGAATTACGGCCAATAACCGAGGGTCCACTGTAAATGATTAGGCGATTTCTTGTGCTCAATCGATAAAATGGAAGACATACTAGCGAAATAGCTAAGAATTTGGTCGACTGGAACAATGGAATTGGCCTAAATAGGACTCAACTTGGGCAAAAATCGCTGATGCGTAAATATCACTGACAGCAGAATTTGCGAAAGCATAATTTTGTCAATTTTCCATCAAATTTTGTTTTATTACTTTCAGAAAAAAATTCTACCATTTCGTAAATTTTTTTTAAATTCTTGACCCTGTGGACAAGTTTCAGATCGGGAAGAACAGTGAAACATTTAATACCTTCAATATTTTGTCAAGGTGTTAAGTAAAAGGACACAAATGCAACTAATGTGACATTTTATTGTGGCAACGTTTGGCTCTCCAGGAGCTTTTCAAGCCGTCATGGTATTTCATACATAACAGTTTCTTTTGGCTACAGGATGGTGTGCATCTATAAGATCACGAAGATGCAGTATGTACTCTGAAGAGGACATGGTGAATGCCTTGATGGCACTGTCAAGATGCAAGTCACATACAGTAGGGCCCAGCTTTTCGGTGTTTCGTCTTTGGCGTTCCGTTCATCCGGCGAGTTCAAATTATGACCAAAACTTTTGTATACAGCGAGCGTCTTTCAGATACGGCGCGCGCCACCCGGTTTGTTTACATTTTCCGTGAGCACATCTCTCTATTATGTAATCATCACTCTTGGGCACATTAAGGGAGGGGCGAGCCTTGTTCCAGAAATTAGGAAAGGAAGATTGAAAAATTTTGGAAAAAAATGTTTTCTTACCAAAAAATAGTGCATCATTCTGGCAACATTTTGGTGTAATCAACTTGTTTATATCATATTTCCAAGTATATTTTTTCCTTAAATGTATTTTGTTGTGCTTGCTGTCATAAATAATACATGTTGCCAATTAGTGTTTTTTTAGTTTTGTCTCTGCAAAAAATTTCAATTTTTATGATTATTTCATTAAAAAACTCTAAATAGCAACATCTCTGATGCCTCCATTCAAGTGTAGGGACTCATGCCACCTCAGTGGCCTCTGGGGTCTCAACAAGTGCTGATGCATGCAACTCCCTGAGATTTAGCGTGCCATATCCATAGAGTTTCACAGAAAAAAATATATTAATAACTCAGAAATAAGTTATTGACATTGTTTGTAATGTTTTGGGAAAAGTATTTATAGGATTGTCATGATTTTTCACACGTTATTGAGTAATGATGGCTCTAGAACCACCCATGAAAGATTTCAATATATTTTACAGCTTTGTTTTATTGATTTTTTCCCACAAAATAAAGGCAAAAACAAAATCACTAACTTCAACATTTTTATAATGGAATCTACTGACATTTTTGCTAAAATGGATTGGGTCAACAATTATAAAGCCTTTATCTTTCATCTGATGTTAACTAGAGCATTGTACATCTTCCCAATTTTGTAGAAATTTACTGGTTTTGTGACCCCTAAAATTTGGCACATTTTATTTTCTACCTAACGTAAAGGCAAAAAATCATAACAAAGACAGTGTATAGGTTTTTAAAAGCTGTATAAATCACTGTAAAAATCTCATTGAAATTAGACCAAAATAAAGAAAAAAACGTGAATTAATTCGCCCCTCCCTTAAATGTCCAATTTTACGTCAATATAGACATTTTCATTAATCAATCTATGATATATTCTTCAAAATTATATGAGAAACACGTTACATAGCATATAAACATGCTGTTTATATGCTATGTAGATTGGTTGCGGGCGGAGGAAAACATTACGTAATACTAATAATAATCACTCTTCGCACATTAAATGTCTTATTTTACGTTAATATAGACATTTTCATTAATCCATCTATGATATTTTCTTCAAAATTATAAAAGAAACACGTTACAAAGCATATAAACATGCTGTTTATATACTATGGTGTTGCCGGGCGGAGGGAAAACATTACGTAATATTAATAATAATCACTCTTGGGCACATTAAATGTCTTATTTTACGTTAATATAGACATTTTCATTAATTCATCTATGATATTTTCTTCAAAATAATTTTAAAAATGTGTTACATAGCATATAAACATGATACATACACCCACAGAATAAAAATTGACAAATATGATATTTGTTTACCAAACGACTTTGTAGAAGTCGGAAGAATTACATTTTCTCTAGTCAAACACTGAGGGATAACTGTAGAAAAATATTCTTTTCATATGCCTTCACTCTATATATAGTTATTCACGACCCTTGTGGGTTTAGCACTTCTTTTTTATTATTATTTTATTTTTTTTATTAACACATCGGCCGATTCCCACCAAGGCAGGGTGGCCCGAAAAAGAAAAACTTTCATCATCATTCACTCCATCACTGTCTTGCCAGAAGGGTGCTTTACACTACAGTTATAAAACTGCAACATTAACACCCCTCCTTCAGAGTGCCGGCACTGTTTCCCATCTCCAGAACTCAAGTCCGGCTTGCCGGTTCCTGAATCCCTTCATAAATGTTACTTTGCTCACACTCCAACAGCCGTCAAGTATTAAAAACCATATGCCTCCATTCCTCCTATCAAATACGCTCACACATGCTTGCTGGAAGTCCAAGCCCTCGCACATAAAACTTCCTTTACCCCTCCCTCCAACCTTTCCTAGGCTGACCCCTACCCGCCTTCCCTCCACTACAGATGTATACATTCTCGAAGTCACTCTGTCTCGTTCCATTCTCTCTACATGTCCAAACCACCTCAACAACCCCTCCTCAGCTCTCTGGACAATCGTTTTGGTAATCCCGCACCTCCTCCTAATGGTAATACTATCATTAACTCTAAAAATAGTGTGTTGCATGAGAATGGGAGTGTTGCTGTTTGTTTATTTTGTACTAACTTGTACACAATGTAAGAGTATTTGTATTGTGAGGTAATTATTATTATAATAAAAAAAATTATTTTGAGGTAAAAGTCTCACAAACTCTTACAAACGTATGTGAATGAACTAAAAGTGGACACGTATTAATCGCATTCATTTCGCCTGACCGAGTGATCGCCCACTACCTGTTCAGTTTGTTTTTTTACCTTGTCTAAACTCCGTATCTCGTTCTCTCTCTTTCGTTTACTAGTTGGCTCTCATTGACTATGGCACCTAAGCTTAGTGATAAAAAGAGGAGTCGTAAGCCAAGTTAGAAATGATTAAACTCAGTGAACTGACTTTTTTGGGTTATCCTGGGTTGTCTACGCATATTTGCTATGTATGATAATCTATGTAACTGTATTTGTGTATACGTACCTGAATGAACTTTACTAACAAGGTATATGTTGATCGCTGAGATAGCCATCAAATACAGTTACATATAGCAGCATATGTGTAGAGACCCAGGATAACCAAGAGTGTACTCACCTAATTGTGGTTGCAGGGGTCGAGACTTGGCTCCTGGCCCGCTCTTCACTGACCGCTACTAGGTCCTCTCTCTCCCTGCTCCATGATCTTTATCATACCTCGTCTTAAAGCTATGTATGGTTCCTGCCTCCCTACATCACTTGCCAGACTATTACACTTCTGACTACTCTATGGCTGAAGAAATGCTTCCTAACATCCCTTTGACTCATCTGAGTCTTCAACTAACACTCTTGCTAGGAGCTAGTGCTGCTGGGGATTGCAAGTTAAAACCTATGATAATTTATCACTCAGAAATCCCTAGGGCCCTAAAGAACTATGCAAAAGGTAGCCTCCTGTTTATTATAAATCCAATTCAAAAGCTTGGATGACTACTGATCTTTTCATAAATTGGTTCACAGACTATTTTTAAGCCAATGTTAATACTTTAAGGTAAGTAATAAGTGTACTCTGTGTGTATCTTACTTTTTATTGTGTTTTTAATGCCTAGTGCTATTGCTAACTTAATATAAGTTAATGTAAGCTTGTTGTCTGGCATTTATATGCATTTAGAAGTGGAAAAAAATGGAGTTCTGCTTTTCGGCGATGTCTGCTTTAAGGCACTAGCCTGGAACCTAACCTGCCGTATAAGTGGGGCCCTACTGTACAGAGAAATAGTACCAAGACCAATTTTACAAATGCATTTCACTGTAAGGTCCAAATCACCTAAAAAAGGGGAAAGGAAAACAGCAATCCTTCAAAATTAAGAAATGGCAATAGTGCTAAATGTAGCTTCTCCAGGCAATTTTGGAATGTCAGTGAAATGAGAAATTTTGTCAGATTGCCTGAACCACAATCCGTTGTAACCAAGTTTGCCGATAATCTTCCAGGCACTGAATGGGCAGGTGGATTCCTGAAGAGACGACAATTTTCTATCATCTCACATCTGCCAAAACATCTCTCAAAAGAATGCAACCATAACAAATAAGAACATAAGAAAGAAGGAACACTGCAGCAGGCCTACTGGCCCATGCGAGGCAGATCCAAGTCTACCAGCAAGCCAATGACCCAACCTAGTCAGGTCAGGTCACATACATAAGTCCCCTTCCTTCTTCCTTCCCCATCTAGTCGATTCTTCGGCCATAAAGATCAAGAGACATACACTTAAGGTAGGAGCACGGCATCAGACCTATTAGAACAAGCTATTCAGATCCAACTCACACCCACTTATGTATTTATCTAACTTTCCAACTTAAAACCATTACTGGATGATTCTGCTTGCTAATTACCTGGGCCAGGAAATAATTGGTGTACCTTCAGGCAATATTGTCAATTATGACAAAACCAACCTAATTGAGAACCCAAGAAAAAAGTTGCAGATCTTCAGGAAAAGTGCAAAGCATGCTGAAATGATAATGACCACAACCAAAATTTGAGGCCTATTTTGCTGATGGTCAGGTCATGCACCTGCACACTACAGGGCAAAGGCTTCATGACTTTCAGATAGTGGGGTGGACCAATAGGTGCAACGTATAACCCCACAAGCACTGAATGGTTCAATTCAGATACTATACAGGTCAGCCATCACTGATCTGGCAATCTAGTACTAGTCTAGTTCTATCACTAATCTGGCACTAATTATGGCTAGCATAATTTTTCAAATTTCCAGGGTTGCCACAAACCCTGCCACTATTTGCTGCATAAACACTTTTGGCATCACTTAAAAAAAACAGGCAAGCCATTCCAATTTGTTTTCTCCATTTATTGTTATAACCTGTTCACTTTTACCCCCCAGCCATGGTTCTAATGAAAAAAAGGATGGGGAACCCCTGACAGCCCTCACCTGAAGACAACTGTAAATTTCAGCTCTCACTTTGGAAGCAGCAGTGATGAACTTTCTTGTGAAGTCACTTTTGGTTAACTTTATTAACCAACTTGCAATAATTTGGGGAATTATTTTAAAAGGTAGGATGAGGTGGTTAGCTGTTGGGTTAATTTATTCAAACCCCTAACCACTCTGTGACCCAGCAGAATCATTAATCCAGCACCCTACAGGCCCCAAAGATGCTGGATTAGTGAGGGTCGACCTGTATTTGGCTTGTAGTAGGTCTCCTGTACTGTCACACCCTTGCTGAAAAGGGTGATGGACTGACTGCATTGTCTTCACATCTCTACTGCTAAACTCTTCTGTATTCGACTGAAGAAGCCTACTGTGGGTGAAAAGTTTCAGAATAAAGATACCTAACTTTTGCTTATGTTCTTACTTATCAACTTTTTGGGATTATATCCATTTTCAATTCAAGACAAAAAATACTTATAGTTAGAGAAGCTGGGATTGGGATAATTGTAGCCGAGCAACAGAACATCAGAATGGTTTTTTTTCCCCCCCAAATCAATGTTTCCCCAGCCCTTGGATGTCTGTTCATGACCCTCTAAAACTTGTTTGGGAAAAAAAGGGACTGACGACAAAAAGGGTGAGGCAAACCAAAATTTTTTTAAAAAAGGTCACTATCAAGACTGCAGACTTGCACAACAAATGGAAAATAGTTTTTGGGCATCTGGCTTCGGGGGTTTTGAAAATTACCCTTTCCAACCCCCCAATCACGAAAATTTTTTTTTTTTTTTTTTTTAGTATCAATCAATGAGTATCAATACAATGGAATAGGGAAATATCAGATTGGCAACCGTTTTTTTCCTACCCATCCTTTCCCCCAAAAATACAAAAAAAAAAAAAGTAAAATCATGATAAAACCCAAAAAAAAATTGCTCATTGTCCCCAAAGTGAATGTTTATGAGACAAGGGGGGTTCAAGAGGTAAGCGCAAAAAAAATCCTTTCAACACCCAATTGAATACACATTTTTCATTTTAAATAAAATATAAATAAATACAAGTGCTTGTGAGCTACTTGTTACAAACAAAAAAGGAAGCTACAAAGTACTGAAACTTAAAAATTCACTTACCCCTTGGGGGCCTGAAGGCCCAGGTATTTGGGCAGCCCCTAGGAGTCCATCTGATCATGTTTCCTTTTCTATTTTCCCCCCCCTGACTTTGGTATTCAGGAAATCATTACTAGCCCTCTTCATCCCCCTCCCTCTCACTCCCCTCTTTCTATCTCCATGAGAATCTTTTTTTTTCCCCCTTATCGATATCTACTTCCACCTTAACTTTTAACTGGTAGGATGGATTGATCAGATGATCTGGGTGATGTTATAGATGGGGGGAGGACTCCGTCCCCACTAGGGG
>WNWK01057666.1:0-10676 GCA_009830355.1 Cherax destructor
CCTCCCCAAAAAGGTTTGTGTAGGGGAACCCCCCGGGGGGAAGGGCCCCAGGGGGATAGGTTTTATGAAACTATCGAGTCACCTCCCTTTTTTTTTTCCCTCACCCCTATCTAAACCCCCCTTTCCCCTTACAGTTCCCATCCCTATCTTTCCCACCCCCCCTCCCTCGTTCCCCCCCCATTATCTCACCCCCCCTGCCTACATTTCCCCACCCCTTCACCCCCCTCCCTCCCCTCATTTCCCCAAACCCTATCTATCTCACCCCCCCTGCCTACAGTTCCCATCCCAAATTCCATCTCACCCCCCCTGCCTACAGTTCCCATCCCTATCTATTCCCCCCCCTGCCTCCGTTCCCCATCCCTATCTATCTCACCCCCCCTGCCTACATTTTCCCACCCCCATCTATCTCCCCCTCCCTGCCTACATTTCCCCACCCCTCTTTTCTGTTTATCCCCCCTTTTTACCTTTTAAAAGGCTACTGTTGTGGAATGTGGATTTGTAATGATACAGGTGGTGCCCCACCACCGGGGAAAAATTAAAAATTGATAAAAGGTGGTGCTGCCCCCACTGACTGGTGGGTGATAGAGGGGGGTTTTACTTACCAGGTATTTTGGGGTACTTTATGATGGTAGATTGACTCATCCTGCCCCCCCCTGCCCCTCATCCCGCCCTCCCCCGCCCCTCATCCTGCCCTTTTGTCCCAATATTATGCTGGTTTTAAACCAGGTTCCCAGGGTGGGCGTCTGTCCCCGCTGGCTTCCTGTTTTCCCCTTCCCCCCTTACCCCTCTCCCTCCATCCCCCTCTCTCCCTCCCCTCCCTCTCTCTCCCCTCCATCCCTCTCTCCCCCACCCTGCCTCTCTCCTCCATCCCCTCTCTCCCCCCATGCCCCCCTCTCCCCCCATGCCCTCTTTTCTCCTCCCTCATCCACCATTTTCCCCCTCTACTAAACGAGCGAATAAGTAGACCTGTCGACCCGGTCGGGGGGGGAAAATAAATGAGAGTACTTGTAATAGTAACTTAAAAATTGTATTGGTGGGACTGATCCCCCACTATCATGACTGAGGGGCTGATCCCTACTATCATGACTGAGGGACTGACCACCTACCATCATGACTAAATTTCTTTAACCTACTATCATGACTGAAATTTCCAAACCCCCACTATCCTTTAATGAGGTACTGACCACTATTTTCATGACTGAGGTACTGACCATACTATCATGACTGAGGTACTGACCACCTACTATCATGAATGAGGTACTGACCCACCTACTATCATGTCTGAGGTACCAAACCCACTATCATGAATGAGGTACTGACCACCACTATCATGACTGAAAAAACTGACCACCCATTTTCATGACTGAGGTACTGACCACCTACTATCATGGCTGAGGAGCCGGAAGTCGAAAGGGAAAGAGAATGAGTGTATAGATATATATCTCATCTGGAGAATCATTGTTCCCCCATCCAGCATCCTCTCATCCTCATCCAGACCTGGATACATCCATCCCAGTATACTCCTCAGTATTGGGTATAGTGTATATCTCAGTATGGTTTTATATCAGTATGGTGTATATCTCAGTATGGGTATATTCCCCAGATGGGGTTAATCAGATAGTGTTTTTATCCCAGATGGGAAAAATCCCCAGATAGTGTTTTCCCCGTAAATTTTAAAATCTTAAAAATAGGGATATCCTTAAATTTTAGTGTATATCTCAGTATAGTGTATATCCCCAGATGGTGTATATTCGTATAGTGTATATCTCAGATAGTGTATATCTCAGATAGTGTATATCTCGGGATGGTGTATATATCAATATAGTGTATATCTCAGTATAGTGTATATCTCAGTATAGTGTATATCCCCAGTATAGTGTACATCTCAGTATAGTTAAAATCCCAGCCAAATTTTACATCCCAGTATAGTGTACATCCGTATGGTTCATCTCCATATAGGGACATCTCAGTATTTTAATCCCAGATGGGTGTATATCTCAGTATAGTGTATATCCCCAGTATAGTGTATATCCCCAGATAGTGTATATCTCAGTATAATGTATATCTCAGTATAGTGTATATCCCCAGATGGTGTATATCCCCGGATAGTGAAACTCAGTATGGGTATATCTCAGTATGGTGTATATCTCAAAAGTGTATATCCCAGAAGGGTGTATATCCCCAGTAAGGTGTATATCCCCAGTATGGTGTATATCCCAGATAGTGTATATCCCCAGTATAGTGTATATCCCAGATAGTATATCTCAGTATAGGGATATCTCAGTATGGGGTTTTATCCTAGAAAGGGATATCCCCAGTATAGGGGTTTATCTCAGATGGTGTTTATCTCCCGTATAGTGTATATTCAGTATAGGAAAATCTCAGATATGTATATCCCAATAGTGTATATCCCCATATAGTGTGTCTCAGATAGTGTATATCCTTGGGGATAGTGTAAAATTCCCAAGTAGTGAATATCCAAATTTTTGGGCCCAGTATAGTGTATATCTCCCAAAGGGATTTTCAGTATAGTGTATTCCTTAGAATAGTGTATATCCCCAGTTTTAAAATTGTAATGTTTCCAGATGGGGTATATCTCGGGATGGGGTATATTTCAGTATAGTGTATAAATTTTTGTATAGTGTATATCCGGGATAGTGTATATCCCCAGATAGTGTATATCCCAGATAGTGTATGTCCCAGTATAGTGTATATCCGTATAGTGTATGTCCCAGATAGTGTATGTCCCCAGATAGTGTATGTCCCCGTATAGTGTATATCCTTTAGTAGGGGGGGATTTTCAGTATAGTGTATATCCCAGAATAGTGTATATCCCCAGATAGTGTATTCCTGATAGTGTTTTCCCCAGTATGGGGTTTTATCCCCATATGGTATATTAAAATAGGGGGATATCTCGTATGGTGTATATCCAGATGGTGTATATCTCAGTATGGTGATATCTCAGTATAGTGTATATCCCAGTATAGTGTATATCTCAAAAGGGATATCTCAGTATAGTGTATATCTCAGATAGTGTATATTTCCCCCCATAGTGTAATTAGTATATCTCCCGTATAAAATGTATATCCAATTTTATGTATGTCTCAGATAGTGTATATCTCAGTATAGTGTATATCTCCCTTTTATTTTATATCTCAGTAATTTTATCTCAGTATAAAATGATATCTCAGATAGTGTAATCCGTATAGTGTACATTTCCGTATAAATGTACATCCCAGTATAGGGACATCCCCAGATAGTGTACATCCCAGATAGTTTAAACTCAGATAGTGTATATCCCCAGATAGTGTATTCCTGGATGGTGTATATCCCAGTATATCTCAGAAGTGGTCATCTCAGTATAGTGTACATCCCCAGATAGTGTACATTTAGTATAGTGTAATCTCAGTATAGGTATATCCCCAAATTTAAAAGTGTATATCTCAGTATAGGTATATCCGATAGTGTAATCCCCAGTATAGTGTACATCCCCAGATAGTGTAATCCCCAGGTTTAAAAGTGTATATCCCAGTAAGTGTAATCCCCATAGTGTTATTAGTATAGTGTAATCCCAGTATAGTTGTTTTAAACTCCAAATAAAAGTTGTACATCCGATAGTGTCATCTCAGTAAGTGTAATCCTTCAGGGGATATTTTTACAAACTCAGTATAGTGTACATCCTTTAAATAAAAGTATTCTTCAGATAGTGTATATCCCAGTATGGGGTATATCCTTCATATTATCCCCCAGTAAAAGGTAATCCCAGTATAGTGTACATCCCCAGATAGTGTACATCTCAGATAGTGTAATCTCAGTATAGTGTATTCCAGTATAGTGTATATTTTCAGTATAGTGTATTTCAGTATAGTGTATATCTCAGTATAGTGTAATCTCAAATTTAGTGTACATCCCCGGGATAGGGACATCCCCCAATTTTTAGTGTATATCCCCAAGGGATATTTTTATTTTTCTCAGTATAGTGTATTTCCCCCGAAAAGTGTATATCCCCAAAATTTAAAAGTGTATATCCCAGTATAGTGGGGTCCCCCAGTATAAATTGTTTTTCAAATTTTTCAGATAGTGTAATCTCAGTATAGTGTAATTCCAGATAGTGTATATTTTCCCGTATAGTGTATTCTCAGTATGGGTATTTCTCAGTATAGTGTATTCTCAGAAAAGTGTATATCCTTTTTAGTATAGTGTATTCTCAGTAGTGTATATCCTAGATTTTTATCTCAGTATAGTGTATATCCCAGTAAGGTATATCTCGTATAGTGTATTCCCCGTATAGGGGTATATCCTTCAGTTTTTTAGGGGTATTCCCAGTATGGGGTATGTCTTTAGTATAGTGTATTCTCAGTATAGGGATTCTCAGTATAGTGTATTCCCCAGTATAGTGTATATCTCAGTATTTATTTCTCAGTATAGTGTATATCTCAGAAAAGTGTAATCCCGTTATGTATCCCCAGTATAGGGATATCCCAGATGGGGTATATCCCCAGGGATATGTATAATTAGATAGTGTAATCCCAGTATGGGGTAATCCCCAAAAATATTTTTGGGGATATCCCAGATGGGGTATATGTAAAAGGTGTAATCTCCCCGTATAATTTGATATCCTCCAGTATAGGGAATCTCGGTAGTGTATATCCCCAGATAGTGTATTTCTTCATAGTGTATATCCCCAGATATGTATATCTCCATAGT
This sequence comes from Cherax destructor, assembly GCA_009830355.1. Classification (NCBI taxonomy): domain Eukaryota; kingdom Metazoa; phylum Arthropoda; class Malacostraca; order Decapoda; family Parastacidae; genus Cherax; species Cherax destructor. The sequence goes on from WNWK01057666.1 coordinate 4,708, forward strand.
GACATTTAGTATAGTGTAATCTCAGTAATAGTGTAAACCCCAGATAGTGTAATCCCAGTATGGTTGTATAAAAATAAATTTATAAGTGAATCCCCAGTATAGTGTAATCCCAGTATATGTAAACTCAGATAGTGTATATCCAAATTTGTGTATATCTCAGTATAGTGTAATCCCAGTATAGGTACATCCCCAGATAGTGTACATCCCCAATAGTGTAAACTCAGTATAGTGTACATCCGTATAGTGTAATCCAGTATAGTGTATTTCTCAGTATAATTTAAAATCCAGTATAGTGATATCTCAGTAGGTAATCCAGTATGGTAATCTCAGTATAATTAAGGGAAACCCCCTTCATTTTAGTGTACATCTCAGTATAGTGTACATCCCAGTATAGTGTACATCCCCAGATAGTGATATCCGTATAGTGTATATCCCCAGATAGTGTATATCCGTATAGTGTATATCTTCCCTATTTGTGTAAAAAACTCAGATAGTGTATATCCCCAAGTTTTAGTTATGTCTCAGATAGTGTACATCCCCCAAAAATTTTTAGTGTACATCCCCAGATAGTGTACATCCCCAGTATAGTGTACATCCCCAATAGTGTACATCCCCAGATAGGTACATCCCCAGATAGTGTTTTATCCTTTTTTAAATTAGTTTTATATCTCAGTTTTTATTAATATATTCCCAGTATAGGAACCATATCCCCAGTATAGTGTATATCCCCCGATAGTGTATATCCCCAAAATAAAAAGTGTACTCATAATTATTAAAGTGTAATCTCAGTATGGGGGTAAATTTTAGATAGTGTATATCCCATTTTAGTGTATATCCCAGTATAGTGTACATCTCCAAATTAATTATGCATCTCCCGATAGTGTACATCTCAGTATAGGTTTCATTTTATTCCCGTTAAAGGGATATTTAGTATTTTTAAATTAAATTTTATCTCAGTATAGTGTATATCCCCCGTATAGTGTAATCCCGAAAAGTGTATATCCCCATAAAGTGTATATCCCCAGTATAAATGATACCCCAGTATAGTGTACATCTCAGATGGGACATCCTTTAAGGGATAATTAATATCTCAGATAGTGTAATCTCAGTATAGTGTTTAATTTAAACCCCAAGGGATAGTGTATGTTTTTCAGTATAGTGTATATCTCAGTATAGTTTGTATGTTTTTAGTATGGGGTATATCTCAGTATTAAGTGTATGTTTTCAAAAATAGTGTAATCTCAGATGAATTTATTTCTCAGTATAGGGTATATCTCAGAAAAGTGTATATTTTTTAGGTTTTGAGGGGTATTCTCAGTATAGGGAATCTCAGTATGGTGTATATCTCAGTATAATTATATCTCCAAATATAAGTTGTATATCTCAGATGGGGTAATCTCAGTATAAAATGTATATCCCCAAATATATTGTATAAACTCAGTAAAGTGATATCTCAGATAGTGTATATATCAGTATTGGGGGTATAATGAGATATAACGAGTTTCCGGTCTTTAAAAGGGCCCAAAGGGCCTTTTCCGAAAACAATGTCCAAAAATGTTAAAAACCGTCACCTTTTCACCCTATTGATGGGGGGTTGGGGCCCGGGGTCCCGGGCCAGCTTGAAGTAACGGTGGGGCCGGTCCACCAGTCTGCCTTGTACCAGGTATTTTGGGGCCAGGGCTGGTACTTTTTTATACAAGTTCTTTTTGCCCTCTGACGTTTCAACGGCACCGTTTTTATGCTAGCTGGACTTTGTAGTTTGCCAGTACTGTTTTATGCCAGCTGGACTGTTGTACCAGCTGGACTGGGTTTAAAAGCCAGCTGGACCGTTGATGCCAGCTTTCCGTTGTATGCCAGCTGGACCTTTTTATGCCAGCTGGTACTGTTGTATGCTATTTGGTTTTTGTATGCTAGCTTGTACTGTTTTAAAACATTTTTAAATATTAGTTGGGGCTGTTGTATTTCTGGCCTGGTAATTTTTGTATGCCAGCTGGGGCTGTTTTTATGCCAGCTGGGACTGTTTTTGGGGTAAGGGTGGGGCTGTTGATGCCAGCTGGACCCTTTTTATGCTAGCTGGGACTGTTGTATGCTGGTTTGGACTGTTTTATGCTAGCTGGGACGTTTTATGCTAGCTGGGGCCGTTGTGCCGGGTGGGACTGTTTTATGCCCCCCTTTGGGGCTGTTGTATGCTGGGTGGTCTGTTTTCTTGGGTGGTCTGTTTGTATGGCCCCTTTTCCGTCGTATGCCAGCTTTTATTGTATGCTAGCTGGTTTGTTCATGCTAGCTGGAAAAGTTGTATGCTAGCTGGGACTGTTGTATTTTGGTAATTTTTGTGGCTGGCCCTGGGGGCTGTTTTATTTCTACTTAATTTTTTTATGTTAGCTGGTACTGTTGTATTAGCTGGGACTGTTGTATGAGCTGGTACTGTTTTATTCTAGGTGGGACTGTTGTATGCCAGCTGGGACTGTTGTATGCCAGCTGGTACTGTGTATGCCAGCTGGGACTGTTTTATGCCAGCTGGGACTGTTGTAAAAGCCAGCTGGGGCTTTTAAAGCCCAGCTGGACTGTTTTATGAGCTGGGACTGTTGTTTTCTTTGCTTTGGGGCTGGGTTTTTTATGGGACTGTTGTATGCCAGGGTGGGACTGTTGTAAGGTTTGGGGCTTTTATGCTAGCTGGGACTGTTGTTGGGAGTTTTGGGAATTTTTATGCCAGCTGGGACTGTTGATGCCGGCCTTTCTGTTTAGTTGGGGACTGTTGTATGCTAGCTGGTACTTTTTTAACAGTGGCTGTTGTATGCTAGCTGGAGTGTTGTATGCTGCTGGGACTGTTGTATGCTAGCTGGTACTGTTTTATGCCGGGTGGTTTTTTATGTTAGCTGGTATGGTATTTTAGCTGGGACTGTTTTTTGTTTGCTGGTACTGTTTTTTCTAAATGGGACTGTTGTATGCTAGCTGGAAAAGGGTTTCCAGCTGGGGCCGTTGTATGCCAGCTGGGACTGTTGTATGGCCCGGGACTGTTGATGCTAGCTGGGACCTTTTTCTTTTGCTGGGGCCGTTTGTATGCCAGCTGGTACTGTTGTATGCCAGCTGGTACCGTTGATGCCAGCTGGGCCGTTGTATTTAAACTGGTTTTTTTGTATGCTAGGGTACTGTGTATGCCAGCTGGGGTGCTGCTGTATGCTAGCTGGGGGACTGGGTGGGGGGTGCCGGGTGGCTGGGGTGTATGCCGGGTGGGACTGTTGTATGTGGGTGGTACTGTTGTATGCCAGCTGGTACTGTTTTATGCTGGGTGGGACTGTTTTATGCTAGCTGGGACTGTTGTATGCTAGCTGGGACTGTTTGTATGCTGGGTGGGACTGTTTTATGCTGGGGTGGTACTTTTTTGATGCTGGGTGGGACTGTTGTATGTTAGCTGGTACTGTTGTATGCTAGCTGGTACTTTTTTGGGATGCTAGGGCTTTTTGGGGCGGGGGTTTTGGTATTTCTGGGTGGTAGTGTTGTATGCCCAGCTGGTACTGTTTTATTTGGGTGGTACTGGGGTTTTATGCTGGGTACCTTTTTTTATGCCAGCTGGTACTTTTATTTTTCTAGCTGGTAAGTGGTTTTTAAACCTTAGCTGGGAATTTTTTTTGTATGCTAGCTGGACTGTTATGTTAGCTGGTACCGTTTATGCTAGCTGGTACTGTTGTATGCTGGGTGGTAGTGTTTTTATGCTAGTGGTACTGTTGTAAAGCTAATGGGGGCTGTTGTAAAGTTAGCTTTTTGGGACTTTGTATGTTGGGTGGAAAATTTTTATGCTAGCTGGTACTGTTGTATGCTAGCTGGTACTGTTGTATGCTAGCTGGTACTGTTTTTGCTGCGGGTTTTGTATGCAAAAGTTTATTTTGCGGGGTTTTGTATTGCTGGTCTGTTGATGTGCTGGTTGTTGTTGCTAGCTGGTAGTGTTGTATCGCGGGTAGTGTTTTTGCTAGCTGGACTGTTGTATGGTAGCTGGTATGCTGCTGGACTGTTGTATGCTGGCTGGTAGTGTTTTTGCTGCTGGTAGTGTTTATGAGCTGGTATGTTGTATGTTTGGGGGTCTGTTGTATGCTAGGGGTTGTTGTATGCTGCTGGTTGTTGTATCCCGATGGTACTGTTGTATGCTAGCTGGTACTGTTGTATGCTAGCTGGTACTGTTGTAGCTGGACTTTGTAAGAACATAAGAAAGAAGGAACACTGCAGCAGGCCTACTGGCCCATGCGAGGCGGCCCAAGCCCCCCGGCAACCCACCCCGACCCAGCCAGGTCAGGTTACTTTCACTTAAGGAAGGAGCACGGCATCTGACCTGAGCACAAACTAGTCAGGTCCCACCCCCCACCCCCACCCACCATTATTTTTATTTTTAAAAATACACAACGTTTTGCCTCATAATGTCTGGGGGTTTGTTCCCTCATCGAAAAACTTTACCAAACCAATGCTTTCCCCTTCCCTTTCCCGAATCTGAATTTATCCAGTGTTTTGGAGGGTCCCCAGAGTCTTGGGTGGTCCCCAGTCTTGGAGGGGTTCCCTGTCTTGGAGGGGCCTCCAGGGTCTTGGAGGGGTCTCCAGGGTCTTGGAGGGGGTCTCCCCGGGTCTTGGAGTGGTCCCCAGAGTTTTGGAGGGTTCCCCTGGGTCTTGGAGAGGCCCCCGGGGTCTTGAAGATTTTCCCCTGGGTTTTGGGAGAGGTAAAATCTTGGGGGGGCCCCCATGGCTGTAGGGGCCCCCAGGGTCTTGGGGGGTCCTCGGGGCTTGGAGGGGGGGGGAGTAAGACGGACCCAAATTCTATTATTGATCAATCTCCATCCCCCCTCCCCCCCGTCCTCCACCCACCCCACCACCCCCCACCCCCCACCCCACCCCACCCCCCACCCCACACCACCACCCACACCCACCCCACCCCCACACCACCACCCCCCCAACCACCCCCCCCCTACACCCCCCACCCCCAACCCCCCACACCACCACCCCCCCCACCCCCCACACCACCTACCCCCCACCACCCCCCCCACCAACACATGCACCCCCCCCCCCAACCAGTGACTTGGCTAAAAGCCCACTCACCTAGTTCTGCTTGCCAGTGTTGAATCACAGCTCATGAGCCCTAATTATTTGCTAAGGTGGTGGGTGGAGGGTAAAGAGGGGTTTAAGGTTGGTGGGCCGGGGTGGGTCATTGCATCTTGTTGCAGTGTTGGTAGTTCAGTGGTGGGTTGCAACCCCCAAATATCCACCCACCTCCATCCCTCCCACCTTTTCTCCCCCCTCCTTCCCTCTTATCCACCTCTACGCAGGATTCTTCAGTGGGAAAACAGGGGGACTTACACCGACAGTGGAAGGTGAAGAGGTAATTTTAAGTTGGGCAGTTCCTCAGTATTGTGTGGGGATCAGTCCCCCAGTGTTGATAGAGGGGGTCAGTCCCTCATCTTGATAGTAGGGGGTCAGTCCCCCCAGTCTTGATAGTAGGGGATCAGTCCCTCAGTCGATAGTAGGGGATCAGTCCCCCAGTCTTGATAGGGGGTCAGTCCCTCAGTCATGATAGTAGGGGGTCAGTCCTGTCTTTATAGTAGGGATCAGTCCCCAGCTTGGGTTTGGGGGTCAGTCCCAGTCATGATAGTAGGGGGTCAGTCCCCCGTTGAATAGGGGATATCCCCCAGTCATGAATAGGGGGTCAGTCCTAGTCTTGATAGTAGGGGGTCAGTCCCTCAGTCTTGATATGGGGATCAGTCCCCCAGTCTTGATAGTTGGGATCAGTTCCTCCGTCATGATAGTAGGGATGTCCCTCAGTCATGAATAGGGGGTCAGTCCCTCAGTCTTGATAGTAGGGGGTCAGTCCCCCCTTTATATGGGGGTCAGTCCCTCAGTCTTGATAGTAGGGATCAGTCCCTCAGTCTTGTGTAGGGGGTCAGTCCCCCCAGTCTTGATGAGGGGATCAGTTCCTCAGTCATGATAGTGGG
>WNWK01057667.1:0-10676 GCA_009830355.1 Cherax destructor
TATGTTTATTCCCAGAGAGAATTTAGGTCAAATAATAACGATCCCAAATGGATTAACAGGAGGCTAAAACATCTATTAGGGAGAAAAGAGGAATTTATAGGCGCATCAAAAGAGGAGATGTTAACCTTATTGACCAATATGTTCAGTTGAAAAGAGAAGTAAAAAGGGGATTAGAAAGGCTAAACGTGACTATGAGATTAAGGTTGCTAATGAATCAAAGACTAATCCAAAAGGGTTCTTTCAAGTGTACAGGACGAAGGTGAGGGAAAAGGTAGGACCTCTGAAAATTGGGAATGGACAGCTGACGGATAACGAACTGGAAATGTGTTCTCTATTTAATGACTATTTTTTGTCAGTCTTTACACAAGAAGACGTAAATGAGATTCCAGAAATTAACTATTATTCAGTTCCTGAAGAATTCAAATTAACTAATATTACTGTCACGAGGGATATGGTTATCAAACAGATAGATAAACTGAAGCAAAATAAGTCCCCGGGACCCGACGAGTTATTTTCCAGGGTACTTAAAGAATGCAAGATGGAACTTAGTCAGCCATTAACGAATGTGTTTAACACGTCCATCCTAACTGGTGTTGTGCCAGAGATGTGGAAGATAGCTAATGTAGTTCCTATATTCAAATCAGGGGATAAGTCCAGTCCATCAAATTACCGTCCAATAAGCCTCACGTCTATAGTAGGAAAATTATTAGAATCAATTATAGCTGATATTATCAGAAGTCACCTTGAAGAACATAATTTGATTAATGAATCTCAGCATGGGTTTACGAGAGGTCGTTCCTGCCTGACAAATTTACTGACGTTTTTCAATAAAACATTTGAGGCAGTAGACAGTGATAAAGAATATGATATAGTTTACTTGGATTTCAGTAAGGCCTTCGATAGAGTACCTCACAAGAGACTCTTAAGAAAGGTGGCAGCTCATGGTATAGGAGGTAAAGTTCTAGCATGGATAGAGGCATGGCTTACCAATAGAAAGCAGAGAGTTTCCATTAATGGGGTCAAATCTGAATGGGGATTTGTCACCAGTGGCGTTCCACAAGGATCAGTTTTGGGCCCATTGTTGTTCATAATTTACATAAATGACCTTGATGAAGGAATTGCAAGTGACATGAGTAAATTTGCTGATGATACAAAAATAGGCCGTATAATTCATTCTGAGGAGGATACTAATGAACTCCAGGAGGATTTGGATAAATTAATGTCTTGGTCTGAAAAGTGGCAGATGAAGTTCAATGTGGACAAGTGTAAGGTGCTAGTCGTTGGTAATGAAAATATCCCTCGAATTTATAAACTAGGTGAAGTTGAGCTTGATCATACAGAATGTGAAAAAGACTTGGGAGTCATTGTAAGCAAAAATCTAAAGCCAAGACAACAGTGTCTAAGTGTGCGCAATAAGGCTAACAGATTACTAGGATTTATTTCAAGAAGTATAAGCAACAGAAGTCCAAAAGTTATTTTACAGCTCTATACATCACTAGTGAGACCTCTTTGTGTAGATGAATGGTTCAGAGAACCGACAAGAGATATCATCGAAGTGTACAAGTGGATGATGGGCATAAACAAAGGAGATATTAATAAAATACTGAGGATATCGAACCAAGTAAGAACCATAAATAACGGATTTAAATTCGATAAATTTAGATTTAGAAAGGACATGGCAAGTACTGGTTTTCGAACAGAGTTGTAGATGCGTGGAACAATCTTCCGAGTGGGGTGATAGAGACTAGGACCTTGGGTGGCTTTAAAAGAGATTGAACAAATATATGAGTGGGAGGGGCTGAGACTTTTCTACTGTTCTTCCGTTCTTAGCTACCTGAGATTGGATGATGGTTTCCTAACTACGAGCAGCTATATCTCCAACTTAAGGCGGAATTAACGGAAGCTAGAAGAGAAATTCAACGATTCAAGGGTATATGCAAGGATTATCCCCGGAACAATGTCGCAGATGATCAGACCAACGAATGGATGTTAGTCGGTTCTGAAGGGACGAAGCTGAAGTTGAAGAAGGTCCAGGAGACTGCTGTGAAAACCAGCAACACTTTTCCTTGTTATCAGACGAATGTGAAGACATCCCAGCGATGACCATCTCTACAAAGACCGTCGAGAATGTCATGCACACCGCCAGTCGAGGTAAGAACATTGTTTTAGTTGGGGATAGTCAGATTAGGTTTATGGATAGGGAATTTTGTCTAAAGGATAGGAATAGGAGGCAGAGAGTATGTTATCCATGGGCTGGGATGCAAAATATTGTTAGCCGTCTGGACGACATCATGAGAGGAAATGGGAGCAATCCTATTATCAGTCTCAGTGCTGGAGGCAACGATGTTGGCAGACGTAGGAGTGAGGAGCTGATTAGCAGCTATAGATCAGCAATAGACAGAATTAGGAAGAAGGGTGGGAACCCTGTCATATGTGGTGTTTTGCCAAGGAGGGGAGTTGGATGTGAATGGTTGTCCAGGGCAATTGGTGTCAATTGCCGGATGGACAAATACTGTAAGGAAAATGCAGTAACATTCATTGACAACTGGGACCTCTTCTATGGCAGAAATGACATGTATGCCAGGGATGGGGTTCACTTATCTAGGACTGGGGTGGGGGCACTGGCAACTGCAGTGGAGGTAGCTGTTAGGGCTTTAAACTAGAAAACGTTAGTGGTATGGGTTATGGGGGAGAAACAGTGAAGTCCCAATGTAGTAATGTTATAAATTCTAGGGGAAATAGTAATAGACAGAATAAGGTTTATATTGGAAAGTCAGTGGCACTAGGTGACAAGGACAGTAAAAGGTATAGTGGAAAAACAGAAATGAGCAGGAAGGGTAAAGAGAAAGGAGGGTCTTAAAGTGTATATTACACCAATAGTCGTAGGGCTAGGAATAAGATGGACGAGTTGAGATTAGTTGCAAGTACTGGTAATATTGATGTTTTTGCAATAACTGAGACATGGTTTAATATGAAAAATCGGGACATGTCTGCCGAATGTCATATTCAGGGTTTTAAAATGTTCCAAGTAGACAGAAGTATCGGGAAGGGGGGTGGGGTGGCACTCTATGTCCGTGATCATTTAAATTGTTGCATAAAAACGGATATAAAGTCTGAAATAACACATACAGAGTCTGTCTGGAAAGAATTTTCAGAGGGGTGTGAAAAATTGATTTTAGGCGTAATTTACCGTCCTCCAAACTTAGATAGGGAACAAGGGAGGCTACTTTGGGAGGAAATTGTTAAAGCCACAAGGCACGATAACGTAGTAATTCTAGGGGACTTTAACTTTAGTCAGATTGATTGGAATTTCTTGACAGGGAATTTAGAATCTAACGACTTTTTAGAAGTAGTTCAGGATTGCTTTTTGAAGCAGTTTGTAACAGAACCTACAAGGGAAAATAACCTACTTGACTTGGTTCTGGCAAACAAGGAAACCCTCGTTAATAATTTAGAAATTACAGAGGAACTTAGCACAAGCGACCACAAATCAATTACCTTTGGCATTGAAAGGAAGTTTCAATAGTAGGGATAACTCAGTAAGGGTCCCAGATTTTCGCTTAGGAGATTACAATGTACTTAGAGAACACTTATCAAATGTGTACTGGGGTAACGAAGAGAGGTATCAAAATGACAGTTTTCTGAACACTATACATGCTGCCCAAAGAACATTTATCCCATATAAAGAAATTTGATCGAATAGAAATGACCCAAAATGGATGAATAATAGGCTCAAATATCTTTTAGGGCAGAAGAAAGGAATTATTAGGCATATTAAAAGAGGTGAGGGTCATCTTATGAATCAGTATATTGACATTAAGAGGGACGTTAAAAAGGGGATAAGAAAAGCTAAACAGGACTACGAAATTAAAGTTGCTAGGGATTCGAAAACTAACCCAAAAAGTTTTTTCCAGGTGTATAGAACAAACGTTAGAGATAAGATAGGTCCCCTTAAAAATAATTATGGGTATCTTACTGACAAAGAGAATGAAATGTGCTTTATTTTTAATAATTATTTTCTCTCGGTTTTCACGCAGGAAGACACTAAAGAAGATAAATTATGTATTATCACAGTCACTAGCGAAATGGTTATCAAACAGATAGACTGTTTGAAGCAAAATAAATCGCCAGGTCCTGATGAGCTTTTTTCAAGGGTTCTTAAGGAATGCAAAATGGAACTCTGTGAATCCTTAACTATCATTTTTAACCTATCTCTTCAAACAGGTGTAGTGTCTGATACGTGGAAGATGGCTAACGTAATTCCTTTTTTAAAAGCAGGGGACAAGTCGTTACCATCAAATTACCGCCCAATAAGTCTAACATCAATTGTAGGCAAATTACTAGAGTCGATTATAGCTGATAACATAAGAAGCCATCTCGATAGGCATAATTTGATTAATGATACTCAACATGGATTCACCAGGGGCCGTTCCTGCCTAACTAATTTATTAACTTTTTTCAGTAAAGCTTTTGAGGCTGTTGATCACGATAAAGAATTCGATATTGTTTATTTAGACTTTAGTAAAGCTTTTTATAGAGTACCGCACCAGAGACTGTTAAAGAAAGTGGCTGCTCATGACATTGGGGAAAAAGTGCTGTCATGGATTGAGTCATGGCTCACCAATAGGAAGCATAGAGTGTGCTTAAATGGGGTTAAATACGAATGGGGATCTGTAACAAGTGGCGTTCCACAGGGATCCGTTTTGGGCCCGTTATTATTTATAATATATATCACTGGCCTTGACGATGGAATTACTAGTAATATGAGCAAATTCGCCGACGACACGAAGATATGTAGGATAATTGATTCAAACATAGATGTCATAGAACTCCAGGAAGATTTAGACAAACTTAATTCGTGGTCAGAAAAGTGGCAGTTGCAGTTCAATGTAGATAAATGCAAGTATGGGCCAGTAGGCCTGTTGCAGTGTTCCTCCTTTCTTATGTTCTTATGTTCTTATATATACCCTCTGTGTCCATGTATCGCTTGTAACGGCTTGACAAAGCTTCTGGAGAGCGAAACGTTGCCACAATAAAATGTCTTAGTTGCATTTGTGTCCTTTTACTTAACATACTGTCGGTAATTCTAACAATATTAATACATTATAATTGTTGTTTAGTATTAGAATGGATAAAGAAGAGTTTTTTTTTATAAACAAACATCTGGTTTTTGGCTGAAATATTATCTGAGTTCAATATATTTTTATATCTCGTATACTTTTAAAAAGTGGAGTACCGAAGAGAATTTTGTCGACTGGATCACTGAATTGCACTTCTTGCAGCAGGAATACTCTCACGTGTTGTTTACAGGACACGATAGATAAATAACATACCTTCGTCTTCATAACAGTAGTTTGGTACCACCTTCTTGACTTCCTGTTGAGTATAATATGTTTGTGAGTCTTTATATAGAGTATTTTAAAATCGAAGATAAAATTGTTATATCTATCTATACAGGAAATACATAAATGATTCTTCGAACCAGTATTCCATTGATATTTTTTTTTTAACTTATTGAAAATTACGTTATTTATGAGTCTGAACTTCAGCTGAATTAAAAATTTTGAAGCAAGCAGCATTACAGGAAATTTTTATCAACAGTTTAAAAAGTTTAGATTTTTACAAATAAAAGAGACTGAACAATACTCGCTTTTTCAATCATTAGAGTTGCTGACCACCTAATGTGGTTATACCTCAGATGTGGGTTGCTGACCACCTAATGTTTTTTTTTTTTATATGTTATTTAAAAGACATAATTCATCATACAGCGAGATCATACAAAAACCCTAACAATCAATTAAACTATAACAATGACTTCCTGAAGGATATAACCCGTGATTGTACATTAGTTACTCACACAAACTTACATGCCGCATACAGCAAACTTTAACATGACAGTCTCTATAAATGAAGACATGACGACAAAACAATAACCATACAAGGTTCATAACACCGTAAACCTTAAATATTTCCACCCAAAAGGCTCAAAACAAACAGTGTGGGGTGCAACCAAACCCCTCTTAACATAATGACAAAAACAGAAATTGATTATACATATGGAACATAAAAAACATACACTGCAACCCCAACACCTATTTTTTTATATAAAAATAATAAAAATACACAAAATAACTATTACATCTCCATGGAACAACTAAAGATACCATCTATGACCGCATCCACAATCATACGTACTTCCCACCCTGACACATGTCCCCCCCTTCCCCATAGACACAATAATATAAGTGCAAGACATCAAAAGAGCCCCACTCGCTATTCACAAACATATATGTCCATACTATACCTGCTAACTCATAGTAACACCCTACGAAAAACACAATATAAAGTAAGATATCATTACAGGATAAAAAATATCACCTAACACAGTATCAAAATATTGCACACAAACTCCCATAAGTTATTCATTGATTTGATTTTCATTATGCTTACACAGACATGCCACAATATAAAAAATGACATTACACAAGATGTCTCTAATATGCTTTTAACAGAAAGACTTAAAATCCAAAGGTTCAACTCCCTAAAACTGAACACTGAAAATTCTGACTGAACACGAGTTAACATCATAGATACATGGCCATGAATCATCCCCTCAAGACATATTAATTACATAATGAAAACACTGTTAACGATGAGAAAACTTTTTTTTTTAAACACCAATTTAAAATACATATACTGAAACCTTTGAAAACAAGGGTAAAACACTATGTAACTTAGTAACACCCCCACAGTGTACATAAGATACCCATTTCATTCTGAATGATAACAAAACAAGCTACAATATCAATAACGATAAAGAATATATCCCACAAACTGTTATATTGACATACTTAAATAACATTAACTTGAAAGTTACCAAGAATACAAAACAATAGTAAATACAGGCATCACACACAGGCCTCTCAGGACCTGACAAACGTGAACTATCCACACATAACTGCTAGTCATCCTGCAGCTCAACATTACAGCCACATCATATCTCAAGTGCCATACTTTACATAGGACAAATAAAACCCTGAAAGATCCAAAAGCTGCAAAACAGGGAAAGCCACCTCCCAATTAACCCCCACACCCACCGACCCCCCCGCGTCCTCAGTCCCCCAGAGTTCACACAAAACATGACACACAACTCCATGCATCCCCCCCCCCCTGCAAGTCCAAAGTCAGGGTACATATTCTCAATGAGTCGTCCACCGTCAACCCCCACTCCCCCCACAACACAACACACATTTGCTCACACTATTCATGACTAAATGACACCAAGACAAACATTCCCGCAACCTCACCCCATTCTACGTAAATAGCCCCTTTCATCTTAGGACACTCCCCACCCCCAACAACCCCCCACCGTAAGGTTAATATAACCATCAGTAAAAACCTAGCCCACCCCTCCCCATATAATAACCTGTTCCTACATTTCGTTCTATACATAGCTGCAGCAATAGCCCTTATCCTAACACCCCCAGGATGTTCCCTCAAATCCCAGGATACAGTCACAAAATCCACAGCCAAATACATTAGCCCCTCCTAACACATCCCTCCACCCCCCTATATCTAAACACATGAACCTCAATGCATTAATCCCCCCTCCCCCTATTGGTCTTACTACTCCCCCCACCCAACACCGGACGTCCTCTAGGTGATCACAAAAATATAACGCATGATACGTCGTGTCCTCTCCTTCACACCTAACACACCGGGCATCCCCTGCTAACCCCATTTTAAACAAAACTGCACTGGAAGCAAGTACCCCATGCAAAAACCTAAACATGACCTCCCTTGACCTCGCCTTCAACCACATGCCCCGCAACCCACTCCATATCCCTTTCCAATTATACACTGGAAGCACCGCTTCCCCCTCATACAGCTCCCTTCCACCCCCGACTCTCCCTAATACACATGCCGTAACGTTACCCGGATTCCTCACACTCAAAAGCCTGCACAACATATTCCCACACTGGTCCAATTCCTTCCCCATCCACCATTTTTTCAACACCCCCATTACCCCACCCACTCGTTTTCCCTGTACCCCTCCCCTCTCCAGAAAGCAGGCCTTTACATACACACTCATGACACGTGTATCCAAATTAATTAACCCCATATCCCCCAAACCCACCCTCTTCCTTACAAATTCCTTTCGCAACCAATGCCTACCATACCCCCATACATACCTTAAGACCCTCCTTATCAACTCCGCAACATCACCTTTCAGAATTGGGTAAATCCTCGCCACATGTAATATCTTACTATAAACCAAAACATTCACCACAACCACACGCTGCAACATAGTTAACCCCCCCGGTCTCCACCCATTCATCCATTGTATTGCCCTATTCATTACACCTCTCACAGTAACACATCTTGCTTCACCCACATCATTCATAAAAATGATACCACATATCTTTAATCTATCGGCCACTGACCACCCACACCTCAACCCACCCCCACCCACGTTCCCACTTAGCCCTATTAATCCTCATACCTGTCGCTTTCCAAAATCCCCATGATCGTCCCTACAGCTTCCAAACTCCTCTCCCACCTCACCAGCACCGTTGTATCATCCATGTAACCAATAATACCCTCATCCCCACTTACATTCCCACACCCCCCTCCCACTCCTGCCTTAACTAATCTATACAATGGGTCCTGCAGACAAGCAAAAAGCATTTGCGACAATGGACAACCCTGCCGCAACCCCTTCCCCATACACACTTCTCCACCCACCAACCCATTAACTTGTACTCTCACCCTTGCTTCCCTATATAAAGTCTCAGCCCATCATACAATTTCTTCCCCAAAACCCTGCCTCCTCATAATCCTCCACAGCATTCCCCTATCTATGTACATTATCATAAGCTGCCTCCCAATCCAATGCAAGGACCCCCCCTCCTTCCCCTTCCTCAATAAATTTTCTAATCCTTTCATGCCCCCTCGCCATACACCTACCAGGTATACCATACTGTCCTTCCTCTACCACCCCACCAACCACCCTCTTAATCTTATTCCCCAACACTTTTGCAAATATCTTATAATCAGTGCACATTAATGATAATCCTCTATAATTCTTGATTCCATCTCTCTCCCCTCCCTTACCCACCAAAACCACCAACCCAGTACGCTGAGTCAACCCCATCCTCCTATTCTCCTTCATACCATTAAGAACCCTAACCAAACACTCCTTTAAGATACCCCAATGAGTTACATAAAAGTCATTAGGGATCCCATCCATCCCTGCGCCTTTCGTTTACTCGAACTACTCACAGCTCCCCAAACCTCATCCTCGCTAATTACCCCCCATTTCCTCTCTACCTTCATCTCCCAATCCTGCACAATTCCCTCTACCACAACATCACCCTCCTGTCCCCCACATTCCCGCCCTTAAGTATCTCTCAAACCACGATGTTAAATATAAACTTATAGCCTCATTCGACCTCATTACCTGCCCCAACGCATACCTCTCTACGTCATTCTCCACCACCATCCTCGATACCATCATCCCCTCCCTCCGTTTCCTGCAATTTTGCAACACACATGTCGATGGCCTATCACCCCATAGAGCCTCCTCAATCCCACCACGTAATTGAATTGCATCAAAACGCTGATTTTGCAGTACACGCAGCCTATCCTTAAGTTCCTCCATCTCGACCATATGG
This sequence comes from Cherax destructor, assembly GCA_009830355.1. Lineage (NCBI taxonomy): Eukaryota > Metazoa > Arthropoda > Malacostraca > Decapoda > Parastacidae > Cherax > Cherax destructor. The sequence continues at coordinate 9,675 of WNWK01057667.1, forward strand.
ACACCAGACCTACCCTCACAACAAAGCCCCAGCTGTCCCTCCAAATACTTCTCCAGACCATACTCCACTGCGCTTCCTCCCATCCCCTTACCCTATAGAATTTTCTGATAGCTGGCTTAGCCACCCTTCCCACCATCCTATCACATCTTCCACCACTTTCCTTGCACCCACATACACTCCCACCACTTCTCAAAGCATGCCCTACCTCCTCTCCATCCAAAAGCTGCACGTTTAATTTCCAATGACCCGAATACCACCTTACCATTCCCTCCCATGCCAATTCCACCACAACCCTCTGTGGTCAGAAACCCCACGTCCACACACCTCACCTCCCCTACATCCACAGCCCGAGACACATAAATTCTATCAAGGTGAGCAGCGTAGCTCTTCTAATAAATGTATGGTCCACCTTCCAGCCACCTCCCACCACATCTACAACCCCAGCACTCCCCAAAACGTCCCTCAACACGCCCAGTTCACAACCCGCCCTTCTCGGATCCACATCCTTCTTCCTAATAATATTGTTCCAATCACCCCTATCTCTGCCATACCTCCCAAGAAAAACCAACTGAGAACTTTCAAAACAAGGGAAATAATGCCGATGGTGACACTATTCAAATCGCTAGTGCTCCCTCACTTAGAATACTGCTCAGTGCTGACGGCCCCGTTCAGGGCAGGAGAAATAGCAGAGCTGGAACAAATCCAGAGATCGTTTACGGCTCACATTGAGCCATTGAAACATCTAAATTATTGGGAACGCCTTCAAGTCTTGAACATGTACTCATTGGAGCGGAGGAGAGAGAGATACATGATAATATATACATGGAAAGTACTTGAGGGCCTAGTCCCAAATCTGCACACTGCCATAACAACATACTGGAGTGAGAGTATGGGAGAAAGTGTAAAATAAACCCAGTGAGGAGCAGGGGTGCGGTGGGGACAATACGGGAGCACTGTATTAACATCCGGGGTCCCAGACTATTCAACATCTTACCAGAAGAT
>WNWK01057668.1:0-10675 GCA_009830355.1 Cherax destructor
ACACCCCACTTAGCCGAGCATGGGGGGAATAAATAAATTGGGTAACAAACCCGGTCAGATTCCCACCCTCACCCCTCAGGGGGCAATGAGCTAGTCAGTGCGGGCTGTTACATCAAGCTTGAAAATTTTCCCCAGTACCACACAGGCAAATTAAATGCAAATATATCTAGGGGAACTTGTTTTTTTTATGCTCAGCAAGGAAGATGCTGTAACATTCCTTTCACTGACTTTGAACTTGATGCAGCACTAACTAAAGGCAACTCCACGTCACCTGGTGAGGATGGTATTACCTACAATATACTAAGATTGCTGTGTCGAGTACCAGGCAATCCTTTACTCGAATTATACAACATGAGCTATGTAACTGGGGAGCTCCCTAAATCTTGGACCAACAGCCTCATCATTCCCATTCCTAAGCCCAATCAACAAAATTCATTTCGCCCAATATCTCTTACTAGCTGCTTATGTAAAACATTTGAGAGGATGATTCTTAATCGTCTCATGTACAGAATCAAACATTTTTTGTCCCCCCGGTTGCATGGTTTCATGCATGGAAGGAGTGTGCACCAATGCATAGCCACCTTTCTCACTCTGCACACTGACAGCTCATACACTACCTTCCTTGACCTTAAATCTGCTTTTGATGTTGCCAACAGACATGTAATCATTAGTGAACTTGCCAGAATGGATGTTGGAGGATGGCTTCTCCGCTGGATTAGGGCTACCTGTCCAACAGAAAGTCTTCTGTGTTTTCCAAGGGAGGGGAGAAATGTTCAAGAATTATGTTTTTAAAGTATTTTATCCCCAGTGGTATATTACAGACCATTCTGGAAAAAAATACCCTGACTTTGCTCCCTGTAAATAAAGCATTGAAAGTGTGTGTGTGTGTGTGTGTGTGGTTTTTTGTTTTGATTTTTTGTTTTAATTGGGGGGCCTTTTTTTCTTTTTTTGTGTATATATATTTTTATGTGTTTGTTATGTGTTGGGGTGTTTTGTGACCCCCCAATAAAATTTGCACCAAAACTCATTACAGTTGTGCTGGTGTAGACTATGAATGTTTATTGCTTATAATTTGTTCATGATTTTAACCATGTAAAACGTGTAAAAATAAATTTACTTCATGTTTTATTACCTTTTTAACTTGTGATTATTCCTTTTTACTTTTGACTACCGCCCACAGGATGGGTATGGGGTGCATAATAAAGATATCAAACTAACTGTAGAGCCTAGAGGTGCGGGGTGTGTGTTGGGGACTTTACGGGACGTGTTGAATGGGGCAGGTTTAAAGGATGTGGTGGAGGGGAGAGAGTTGGTGGAGAATACATTTAATAGACAGGCGTATGCTGCCCGTTTGGATAGGATTTATGAGTCAGCTAAGGTGAGAGTTGGAAGTATACGTACGATAGATGTTGGCTTTTCTGATCATAGGGGAGTTATAGTGGATGTGCATTGGGACGGGCGGTGACGTGGTTTGGGGGATATTGGAAGCTGAATGGGAAGCTGCTGTGTGGGGAAGATCATCGGGAGGTTTTTGCGCAATGGTGGAAGGGGATGTGGAGGCAGGGTAAACGCTTGGTGGGAAATGGTGGGGATTTAATTGATTGGTGGGAAACAGGTGGGAGCAGGTCGCTCCTGTCTGTCCCAACTACTGGACCACTACGACCAGGTTCTAGATGCTCTAGAAGACAAACAGAATGCAGATGTTATATACACAGACTTTGCAAAAGCCTTTGACAAGTGTGACCATGGTGTAATAGCACACAAAATGCGTGATAAAGGAATAACAGGAAAAGTTGGTAGATGGATCTATAATTTTCTAACAAGTAGAACACAAAGAGTAGTAGTCAACAGAGTAAAGTCTGAGGCAGCTACTGTGAAAAGCTCTGTTCCACAAGGCACAGTACTCGCTCCCATCCTGTTCCTCATCCTCATATCGGACATAGACAGGGATATATGCCACAGTGCCGTGTCTTCCTTTGCAGATGACACCTGAATCTGTATGACAGTGTCCACCATTGAAGACACTGCAAGACTCCAAGCAGACATAAACCAAATCTTTAAATGGGCTGCAGAAAACAATATGAAGTTCAATGATGAGAAATTTCAATTACTCAGATACGGAAAACGTGAGGAAATTAAAATCTCATCGGAGTACAAAACTAATTCCAACCACACAATAGAGCGAAAAACTAATGTCAAAGACCTGGGAGTGATCATGTCAGAGGATCTCACCTTCAAGGACCATAACACCGTAGCAATCGCATCTGCTAGAAAAATGACAGGATGGATAATGAGAACCTTCAAAACCAGGGATGCAAAGCCCATGTTGACACTTTACAAATCGCTTGTTCTATCTAGGCTGGAATATTGCTGCACACTAACTGCACCTTTCAAGACAGGTGAAATTGCTGACCTTGAAAATGTGCAGAGAACCTTCACGGCACGCATAACTGCGATAAACCACCTCAATTACTGGGAACGCTTGAAGTTTCTAAACCTGTACTCTCTAGAATGCAGGCGGGAGAGATGCATTGTTATATACACATGGAAAATTCTCGAGGGATTAGTACCAAATTTGCACACAAGAATCACTCCCTACGAAAGCAAAAGACTCGGCAGGCGATGTAACATCCCCCCAATGAAAAGCAGGGGTGCCACTAGCACGTTGAGGGACAACACAATAAGTGTCAGGGGCCCAAGATTGTTCAACTGCCTCCCAGCATACATCAGGGGGATTACCAACAAACCCCTGGCTGTCTTCAAGCAGGCACTGGACAGGCACCTAAAGTCGGTACCTGACCAGCCAGGCTGTGGCTCGTACGTTGGACTGCGTGCGGCCAGCAGTAACAGCCTGGTTGATCAGGCTCTAGGCCAACATGAGGCCTGGTCACAGACCGGGCCGCGGGGGCGTTGACCCCTGGAATTCTCTCCAGGTAAACTCCAGGTTTACTCTGCAGGAATCACTGTCAACTAGGACATTGTCACCATCTGGAACATGGGGAACAACAACAGACACTCTAGTGAGGGCACTAAGCTCCTACAGAGGTATCTTTCTGCAGACGGCATGTGACGTCGACAAAAGATGGCATTACTAATTCCAAATAATTGTTTTCTGAGAAGGCGTCCCCTGTGGAGAAACTACTACTTGAATTAGTTGGCATTGCAGGAATAGACTCAGCACTCAAGGCTGTCCGGGATACCTCCGGCACCTGAGTAGGCTGGGCACTATCTTTCATGTCTAAAATTGTTGAGGGTGGAACACAGACTGGAGTGACATGATTTCCAGTGCCTGGCCGCTTGGCAACGCTACTAGAGAACACATCGTCTTGCAAGGACCTAATCCGATCTGTAAACTCTGCAGCTGTATGGCAGACCTCGGATCCAAGTTGATAACCCCAAAATGGTACAACTAGGTCATCGATTTGTGCATGCCATCGGTAAGGATCAAGCACAATTCGGAAATCTCTCATGGCAGCAAATCTGGTGGTCTGGTGGCTAAAGCTCTCGCTTCACACGGCGAGGGCCTGGGTTCGATTCCCAGCCAGGGCAGAAACATTGGGCGTGTTTCTTTACACCTGTTGTCTATGTTCCCCATCAGTAAAATGGGTACCTGGGTGTTAGTCGACTGGTGTGAGTCGCATCTTAGGACACTGACCTAATCTGCCCGAAATGCTCAGCATAACAAGGGACTTTCTATATAGTAGTATGTCATTGATGTCAGCTAGGCCTGTATATCATGTACATGTACTTGTAGTAAAATAAAGAATTATTATTATTATTATTATTATTATTATTATTATTATTATTATTATTATTATTATTATTATTAAGGTCACCAGGGTAACTGATCTTATCAACGACAAGGAAGGAAGCAGTTAAATCTCTACCTTGGATAGAGAAAGTAAGAGAAGTCCGACCTCTGACACGTAAGTGAGAACCAGCAACACCACTAAGGGTGGACACACAAGTTAACCAACTACGAGGAGGACATGTTTTAGCTGCTTATCCCTAAACAAACTAGACCTGATGATATTAACTTGTGCCCCAGAATCCATAAACACATGGACGGGTGCACCATACACAGAACCTTCTACTAAAGGACCCATAGTTGCATTGGAACTAATATGCAAACAAGACGGCGGATTTTTATCAGTAAAGGTTTCTTCCACCTCATCTCCAAAATTATCATCATCGATCACTGGAATTTCATCATTAATTATCTCATGTATTTCATCTATAGGGCAATCATCATCAATTAATGGAGTTGCATCACCGAGATCCTCTCCATCGAGATCACACAGAGCCTCGAAAGAATTTTGGATTGGGATGGAGTACTCGGTATCTCAGACTGTCACCACGGGACGGGTTGACTGGGGCGCTCGGATTCCCCCGAGTTAGCAAACTGTGCTTGGTTCTGGTTATTAGGCTGAGAACCACGGCCTCTATTACCTTTTCTATTTCTACTGTATGAGCGTCCACGGAAGGATCTGGCATACCCACGGTTATTTAAAGCATTACACTCAGATGTATCATGACCAGCTATCCTGTGATAAGTGCAATAAGGTAATTCTGAATAGGACTCTTCGACCGTACGACGTTTCTTAGGGGCATTTTTAGGACAGTTTACTGCAATATGTCCTCTATAACCACAGTTATAACAGGTAAGTCTGCTGTGGTCACTATAGGTACTACAATTACTATGAGCGTACTGACTTTTTACACTCCATTTTGATGATGAACGGGAACGATAGTTACTAGGACCTTGCCGTGTTGCACAAACAACAGGCGGGACTGAGTGCTGTAGCTCAGGTAATGTAGATTGTACCGACCTACGGTGAGGGAACGATTTAGGACACAAATCACGGACATGTCCAAGAGCTTCAAGTGGTTCTACACTGACTGTTAAGGGACTTGCATTATAAGCATATACTGCTGTAGGCGGCATCAATTGCTTAATAGCACCATAAGCTGCAAATTTACCCACTGACCAACCATCCATTACATGGCCAGAAGGGAAGAAAGAGGATTTTTGGAACCCCGTCGCAAACGATGATAAGAGGGCATCTAACCGGAAGGCAAATTGGCACAACTCTTCATCGGGCCTAGGGACCACGTTCACTAATTCCTTTAGTACGATAAACGGATCTACAACTTCCTCTGGATTGAGAAACTTACGTAATCTGGATTCATATTCTTCCCATTTTGTTAGACCTTTAAATTCTTTCATACGCAACAGGGTTAACACATTATTAGCAGCTGGCGACCTAGCCAAGGATTCTTTCGCCATAGTGATAAGACGCTCCTCCGATGGAGGACTTTCTACAGAGCTTGCCCTTGAACGGATTGCAAGGAACCAGTCATCAAGACTGTCTGGGTCACCATTAAAAAGTGGTAGTGAATCAATGGGATCTCGAGAGTAATTAGAAGGACGAGGAGTCTTTTGTCGTTTATTAGTCAAATGATTCTGAAAAGTCTGTCCCACGTCATTGCCTTGGCTGGCAGCAAACACCCCATCACAACTTGCATTTTCTTGAGACATGACTTTGAGCAAATGAACGAGAATTTAAACGAAAGCAAAATGAACGCAAGTATACAGCACAATATAGCTTAACTGGTAGGAATTATTTAACAATTCTGCATAAGTGACACGAATAATTGCACAATAACACTAAAGAAAAGATAACTCACTGGAAATTGACTTGGCAAGAAAAAAATTCAACACACTAAAAATGAAAAGCAATCTAGCTTTAACTTGAAATAACTGCAAAATGAGTTTTCTTTTCTTTTAAATATCAACAAAAATTGCAACACATTAAAAAAAATTAAATGCACCAATAATTAAAAAAAAAAATTCAATAATGGTTATAGCAAGAGCAACAATCTGATAAAATAAATCACTAAAAAAGGAAGAATTGCACAAAACAATTGAGTTATTCACTGGCAATAAATAAAAGTAACTTTACTGCTTGAATCACTTAAAAAGTTCACTGAAATATTACTCATTACTCTTAGGAGAATGACAAGTTACTTGTTACAAGTTGCTTCGAGGGCGGTGTTATTTAAAATGGGAATTATCAGGGATGGAAGTTGCGGGAGATGTGGGTTTCAGGAAACGGGATTACACGCAATATATTTTTGTGAAAATTTAGGGCCGGTGGGGGAATGGATGAGCGGGATTTTAAGGAAGATGGGGGGGGGGGGGATTCCAGTTCTTAGGGCAATAAGTTTGGATTTAAGTGGTATGGGGAAGTGTGAATGGAAGACGATAATGCACTTAATGGTTGATTTTGTATGCATGTACTCACCTATTTGTACTCACCTATTTGTGGTTGCAGGGTCGAGTCATAGCTCCTGGCCCCGCCTCTTCACTGATTGCTACTAGGTCCTCTCTCTCCCTGCTCCATGAGCTTTATCAAACCTAGTCTTAAAACTATGTATGGTTCCTGCCTCCACTATGTCGCTTTCCAAGCTATTCCACTTCCTGACAACTCTATGACTGAAGAAATACTTCCTAACATCCCTTTGACTCATAGGAGTCTTCAACTTCCAATTGTGACCCCTTGTTTCTGTGTCCCCTCTCTGGAACATCTTGTCTCTGTCCACCTTATCTATTCCTCGCAGTATTTTATATGTCGTTATCATGTCTCCCTAACCCTCCTGTCCTCTAGTGTCGTCAGGCCGATTTCCCTTAACCTTTCTTCGTAGGACAATCCCCTTAGCTCTGGGACTAGTCTTGTTGCAAACCTTTGCACTTTCTCTAATTTCTTGACGTGCTTGACCAGGTGTGGGTTCCAAACTGGTGCTGCATACTCCAGTATGGGCCTGACGTATATGGTATACAGAGTCTTGAATGATTCCTTGGTGAGGTATTGGAACGCTATTCTTAGGTTTGCCAGCCGCCCGTATGCTGCAGCAGTTATCTGATTGATGTGTGCCTCAGGAGATGTGCTCGGTATTATACTCACCCCAAGATCTTTTTCTTTGAGTGAGGTTTGCAGTCTTTGGCCACCTAGACTATACTCTGTCTGCGGTCTTCTTTGCCCTTCCCGATATTCATGACTTTACATTTGGCAGGGTTAAATTCAAGGAGCCAGTTACTGGACCAGGCTTGCAGCCTGTCCAGGTCTCTTTGTATTCCTGCCTGATCCTCGACTGATTTGATTCTTCTCATTAACTTCACATCATCTGCAAACAGGGACACTTCTGAGTCTATCCCTTCCGTTATGTCATTCACATATACCAAAACAGTACAGGTCCTAGGACTGACCCTTGTGGAACTCCACTCGTCACAGGTGCCCACTCTGACATCTCGTCACGTACCATGACTCGTTGTTGCCTCCCTGTCAGATATTCTCTGATCCATTGCAGTGCTTTTCCTGTTACGTGTGCCTGATCCTCTAGCTTTTGGAGAATGAGGGAGGTGGGGTCAGGGAACGAATCAGGGCAATAGCGGCAGTATGATACGTACTAGAAATAGGAATATGAGGGTGTATGGTAGGGTTTTGATGTTTTATTCAGTAGAGCGTATGGGGAGATGAGTTTATTGGACTTATTGCCTGGGCGGGAGGTGAAATAGAGGGGGGCTTGACACCGAGGGGGGGATCATCTGTAATGAATGGGGGAGAAATTGAATGGGTGGGGTAGAGTGGGCTTATGAGGTAGGGATCGTAAGGACGAATGTTATAGGTTGTAGTTTGTAGGCTGACGAGGGGGGGTGGACGTTAGTGGTAGGGGCGGGGGGTGATGGGGATGGAGGACTTTTGTTGTTGGTGGGATGGACATTTTCAGACTTTCTAGGATAGGGTAGGTTAATAGGTACATGTGGAATTGCATAGTTGTGTTGACTTATGTGACGGACTCAGGGGTTGACCTTATGTCAGGGGATAGGCGTGGGTTTGCCTGGCCTTTGGATCGCAAAGTAGGCGTGAGGTGTGACCTTGTGTAGTGGCTTATCCTCGTAGCGTGGATTGGCTCACTGGAGTGTAAGGTCAAATGGAGCTTTTGGGATAGTCCTTTTTGGAATTGAGCGTTTGTGGTAGCCTGCAGTGGAAGTGGACTTAATGGTATGCATGATGTATGGTATGGTAAGTCTTTGTAGTGCAGTGGGAGCACTAAAGACAAACACTGAGGTGCCAATTTGGTTGAAGTGTGAGCTGTTGTATGTTATGCATTGAACGAGTATTGCATATTTTGTTGCATACACGGATAAAAGATAAAGCATTAGGATGAGGTGATGTAATAGGGTTTCACATTGTAATTAACATTGTGCGTTGTGTACGCATACGTAAAAAAGTATAGTATTTCCTATACGCTTTTTTTTTTATTGTGAGTACTGTTATGTTTAGTTGTATAAAATCTGTGTTGGATGGTACTACATTATATACTGTACGGAGTAAACAGTTGAAAGTTAAAGTTACTGAATGAGGAGTGGAGAAGACTATCAGTATTGTGTGTTACGTTAGATATATTTTTAGTATGATATATGATACAATCTTGTTCAGAACAACCAGATTTTATAAATTTCATGTTGTAATTGAGTACATTATCAGTTACACCTTGTTGCGTATTAACTATATGAATATATGTTGTTTGGTTATATGATGTTATGACAGGTTTGTCAATGTAGTGGGAGGGAGGGTTACCTTATAAGAGAAGGAATAAGGTACAGGGTTTAGGACCTGTTTTAGTTGTATGTGTTTGGTAGATATATTTTTGCATGTGCCACAGATGCACCCTTGTTACAAAGGGCATTGGGTTTGTTTCAAGCTTATTTTGGCTTTATATATATACGTAATGCTCTTTTATGTATGTCATGTATAAGGATGGAAATAAATGGTATAAAATACCGACACAATGGAAAAATAAACACATAAGCAGTATAATGTGATCCTTTATTGACAACGTTTCGCCCACGCAGTGGGCTTTATCGAGTCACATACAGATCTGTCACATACAGATCTGTATGTGACTCGATAAAGCCCACTGCGTGGGCGAAACGTTGTCAATAAAGGATCACATTATACTGCTTATGTGTTTATTTTCCATGTATAAGATGTTAGTCATATAGGGTGCACGGGTTTAATTGTATGTCATGTATCTAGAATGTTGCAGTTTTTGGCACCTGTTGGTGCGGCATTTTTCATTGATGTAATACATTGTCATGAAAAATTTAAATAAAATAAAAAAAAAATAGGTTCAGCTATGTTGTAGAAGCCGTTGTTCTGGTTGAAGTTGTTGGATATACAGACAAGTGATGATTCCAGGATTCTTCGGTATTGAGTGTTGTCTTCTCTGGCGATGAGTCTTGCGTTTCTGTAGTTGATTAAATGGTTGTGTGAATTTCGGTGTTGAACACAGGCATTACTTGGGTCGTCAGATCTGCCTGCATACTGGTGTTCTGAAATATGTGTTTGGAGGTCTCTGAATGTTTTGCCGACGTATAATTTGCTTCAATCATTACAAGGGATTGTGTATACCCCTGCAGTGGATTGAAGCTTGTCCTGTCTGTTACTGGTAATGTCCTTGATGGTGGTGGATGTGGAGGTAGATACTCGGAATGAGGTATTGGAAAAAATGTTGGAAACGTGTTTGGCAATGGAGTTGGTAGGGAGGACTATGTATCTCTTCTTGGCAGTGTCTTCTCTGGGTGTATTGAAGATGTTTAATGCCCGTCGTCTGCAGTCTCTAATAAAGTGACGAGGATAGTGAAGTTTATAAAAAACTTGTTCAATAAGGAACATTCTTCCTAAAAGGAACTCACTGCTGCAGATTCTGAGTGCGTGCAGGAAAAAGCCTATAATTACCCCCACAGTACAGCAAGATCACACTGAAAAATGCCAGACCAAATTCAGCAATAAAAAGCGCTACTCAGGGGGAAGACCCTCAGGGCACCTTGGAGTAGGTGCAACCCCCCTCCAAAAAGGCCCAAGGATCAACCGATTTGGGGGGATACTGCCCCAGGGCTGGGCAGCGGTGGAAGCTCTCCCCCCGGGACTTGTCGCCAAGGGCCTTTGGGAAAACAACATCTTCATGGCCCTCAATTGAACCCCCCATCAGACTTGGGGACCATGAAAGTGACCCAAAGAGCCTGCTCTTCCTCCCAGACAACGGTGCCGGGGCCTGCCCGGAGCCCAGCCCGGAGGATCCTGCCTCAGATGGAGTGGGGAAGTTTCCCTTGGTCAGCGGAAGGAACCTCTCTGGTCGCGCTCAGACAGCCAGTTCCTTCAACAGGTTTATATTCCCCCCCTACGAGATGGTGGGGGAGTTGGAGACAGCAGTCCCCTCCAGCAAGCTCAGCTGCGAGATCACGCTCAGGGGGAGATCCTGGCGAAGCCTCGGGACGAGGATACATACGACAGGATCAAGACCATGGCTTTGCAGAACCCAGGGATAAGGGAGCTCTTTGCCCAGGACAAGGTGAGCAAGGGGTTGTCGAGCACGTCCCTGTGCCCATCCAGCAGAGCACTTCCTCGAAGTGCCCAACATATAAGGCCGAAAGACTGACTACAGGAACCAACAGGGCACCGACTCGGGGCGGGTTTATCCACCACAGGGGGCCCCTTCCTGCCCACATACACCTAGGAATGTGGGGGAAAATTAAGACCCCGGGGCCCACATAGACGGCCCGCTCCAGTGCTACAATTGCCAGGGGTTCAACCAATTTCAGCCACCTGCC
>WNWK01057669.1:0-10675 GCA_009830355.1 Cherax destructor
AGGTGGTAAGCTGTTTATGTCTCCTGCCTTGTTTTTAAGGATTTTGATTATGGCAGACTTCAATTGGGTTGGTAGGAGCTAGGAATATGTATTAGGGTAGGTGTTGGTGAGGAGTCTTTTGGGCCCGGGTGTTGGTTTGGGTTTTCCGCTGGGTTTTAATCTCCTAAATTTACTAATCCTACAGTTAAGGGTAATTTCACAATATATAAGTGATAACTGTAATGGTCAAGGTACAAAGCACATATATAATAATAACACAGCTGGCAATAACCCAACCTGTTATTTCTACTCTGCTATTTCTAAAAATACATCTTTATATCAATACATGTATTTTTAAGATCTTTATTCTCATTAGTTGTTTAGGAACTCACTTGTGGGCATTATTCTGCTAGAAAAATTTTCCAAAAAAGGTCGGTATATTGGCTGTGGTTGTTATTGTTCCTGGCCTCTGTCACCTCCAAAATTCTTTGCATTTACAAAGTACTTTACAAGTTAATTAATAATAATAATTTCTATAAATACATGATACAAATTTTACAGACCTAGATGACATCAGAGACATACTGTATACAAAGACACTGGTTATGAGGAGCATTTCAGAAACTTTGATTAATTTTGACCCCGGATGCAACTCCCCCAGTCAATAAACCCCCAGGTACCTTACTACTGCTAGATGAACAGTGACAGCAGATATCTTAGAAACATGCCCTAATGTTTTCCCGAAAGGGGATCGAACCACTGACCTGTGTGTTTATGTGAGTGCGCTACCAACTGAGCAATGGGACACTGCATGTTTCTTTCACGACCAGGTACAACCTCTTAAAATTATTACAATGTGATGGTGACACAGTAGTGATTGTACAGTGAATTTGAGTGTCAACACAACACCACAGTAGTGATGGTACAGTCAACTGAGTGTCAACACAACACTACAGTAGTGATGGTACAGTGAACTAGAGTGTCAACACAACACCACAGTAGTGATGGTGACACAGTAGTGATGGTACAGTGAACTAGAGTGTCAACACAACACCAGTAGTGATGGTACAGTGAACTAGGTGTCAACACAAACCCCAGTAGTGATGGTACAGTGAACTAGATGTCAACACAACACCACGTAGTGATGGTACAGTGAACTAGAGTGTCAACACAACACCAGAGTAGTGATTGTACAGTGAACTGAGTGTCAACACAACACCACAGTAGTGATGGTGACACAGTAGTGATGGTACAGTGAACTGTTTCAACACAACACCACAGCAGTGATGGTACTGTGAACTAGTGACAACACAACACCACAGTAGTGATGGTACAGTGAACTGAGTGTCAACACAACACCACAGTAGTGATGGTACAGTGGAAATAGAGTGTCAACACAACACCACAGTAGTAAAGGTGACACAGTAGGATGGTACAGTAAATTAGTGTCAACACAACACCAAAAGTAGTGATGGTACAATGAACTAAGTGTCAACAAAACCAAAGGCACGGCAGTAGTGATGGTACAGTGAACTTTGTGTCAAAACAACCCACAGTAGTGATGGTACAGTGAACTAGTGTCAACACAACACCACAGTAGTGATGGTACAGTGAACTAGTGTCATCACAACACCACAGTAGTGATGGTGACACAGTAGAGATGGTACAGTGAACTATAGTGTCAAAACAACACCACAGCAGTGATGGTACAGTGAACTAGACTGTCAACACAACACCACAGTAGTGATGGAGTGACCTAGAGTGTCAACACAACACCACAATAGTGATGGTGACACAGTAGTGATGGTACAGTGAACTAGTTTCAACACAACACCACAGTTAGTTTGATATCTTTATTATGCACCCCATACCCATCTTGTGGGCGGTAGTCAAAAGATTACAGAGGTACATAATGGGTCCAGGGACAGGACCCCAAAGTTTTGATAGCTGAGCAAGTTACAAGGTAATGAACTAACAAGCTACAAAGGTAATGAACTCACAAGTTACAAAATTACATGTAAGTAAATTTACTTACTTACGTTTATACATGGTTACAATCATGAACAAATTTCTAAAAAGCAATGAACAATTCAATAGTCTACATCCGGTCACAACTGTAATGAGTTCTTGGTGAAAATTTAATTGTTGGGTCACACACACACATATACATACACACTTACATATACACATACACACACACACTACACACACATATATACATACACACACACACACACATGTTTTGATTATATAGTTGAGCTACAAGTGGAGAGGGAGCAGGAATAGGAAGGGAGAAACGAAACTACAAAAGGGGGACTACACAGGCATGAGGAACCTCCTACAAGACGTTCAGTGGGAGAGAGAATTGGCAGGAAAACCAGTAAAAGAAATGATGGAATATGTGACAACCAAATGCAAAGAGGCAGAGGAGAGGTTTGTCCCAAGGAAACAGAAGTAATGGAAAGACCAGAACGAGTCCTTGGTTCATCCAGAGGTGTAGGAAGGCAAAAACTAAGTGTAATAGAGAATGGAAAAGTACAGAAGACAAAGGACCCAGGAAAATAAAAGATTAGGGAGAGCAAAGAAACGAATATGCACAGGTAAGAAGGGAGGCTCAGTGACAATATGAAAATGAAAAGCATCAAAGTCAAGTCTGACCCGAAGTTTTTTATAGCCACATCAGGAGGAAAACAACAGTCAAGGACCAGGTAATCAGGCTGAGGAAGGAAAGTGGGAGTTCACAAGAAACGACCAAGAGGTATGTGAGGAGCTCAACATGAGATTTAAAAGAAGTATTTACAGAGGAGACAGGAAGGACTCCAGGAACAGAATAGGAGGTATACCAACAAGTGCTGGATGAAATACACACAACCGAGGAGGAGGGGAAGAAGCTGCTATGTGAACCGATTCCTCAAAAACGGGGGGACCGGACAATATTTCTCCGTGGGTCCTTAGAAAGGGAACAGAGATGTTGTGTGTGCCACTAACACAAATCTTCAACACATCCATTAAACTGGGCAACTACCTGAGGCGTGGAAGATGGCAAATGTAGTCCCAATTTTAAGAAAGGAGACGACACGAGGCTTTAAAACCAGACCTGTGTCACTGCGTTAATTGCAAAGTCATGGAGAAGATCATCGGGAGGAGAGGGGTGGAGCACCTAGAAGCAAAAGCTTAAAAACGAAAAAACCCGGTTTCAGGAAGGAAAATCTGTGTCAAACCTCTTGAGTTTTAGACAAGGTAACAGAAGTAAGACACAAGAGAGGGTGGATGCTGCATTTTTTTGGGACTGAAAGGGCGTTAAAGTTCCTCACAAGTGGAAGCAAAGCTAGAGGATCAGGCACATGTAACGGAAAGGCACTGCAATGGATCAGAAATATCTGACAGGGGGGAAACAACGAGTCATGGTACGAGGTGTCAGAGTGGGCACCTGTGCAGTGGGGCCCCCAAAGGGTCAGTCCTAGGACCTGTACTGTTTTTGGATATGTGAATGACATAATGGAAGGGATAGACTCAGAATGTCCTGTTTGAAGATGAGGGAATTTAATAAAAAACAAATCAGTCGGGGATCAGGCAGGACTAAAAGAGCCTGGCAGGCTACAAGCCTGGTCAGTAACTGGCTTCTTGAATTTAACCCTGCCAAATGTAAAGTCATGAATACGGGGGAAGGGAAAAAAACCCCAAATACAGTCTAGATGGCCAAAGACTCAAACCCACTCAGGAAAAGACTTGGGGTGAAAAACAAAACACATCTCCTGAGGCACACATCAATCAGATAACTGCTGCAGCACGGGCAGCTGGCAAACCTAAGAATAGCATTCCAATATCACTAAGGGAAACATTCAAAACTCTGTACAAAATACGTCGGGGCCCCTCTGGAGATGCAGCACCAGTTTGGGAAACCCCCACCCGGGCAACACGTCATGAAAAAAGAAAATGCAAAAAGGGTTTGCCAAGACATCCCAGAGCTAAGGGGATTGTCCACGGGAAAGGTTAAGGGGAAAATTTGGGCCCGATGACACTAGAGGACAGGGGTTAGGGAAGCATGATAACACAAAAAATACTGTGAGGGGAAAGATAAGGTGGAAGAAAGATTTCAGAGGGGGGCACAAAACAAGGGGGCACAATTGGGAAGGGGAAAACTCCAGAGTCAAAGGGATGTTGGAAATTTTTCAGTCAAAAGTTGTCAGGAAGTGGAATGGGCCCGGCGACATAGTGGGGCAGGAACCATACATAGTTTTTAAAACTGGTTTCATAAAACTCATGGGCAGGGGGAGGGATCTATAGCAATGTGAGGGGGGGCCAGGGCTTTACTCGGCCCTACAACCACAAATGGTGAGTACAAATAGGTGAGCAACAGGCCCCGCCTTCAAACCCAAAATTTCATAGGACAAAAAGGCAATCCCCAAAACACACACACACACACCACACACACACACACACATGGCAATGCTTTTTTACAGGGAGCAAAGTCAGGGGATTTTTCCAGAATGGTCTGTAATATACCACTGTGGATAAAATACTTTTACAAACTTGAACATTTCTGATGAGTTGTCTCTGAATTCATTAATTTTGTACTCCCAAAACATAATGCGCAGGGGGTGACAATAATCCACTACAAAGTTTACATTTTGTTTGGTCTACATCTGGTGGGGGATTTTAATCCAAAAAAAATTTGAACAGTGGACAAAGGGTTACAGTGAACTATTAAACAAAACCCCCGTAGTGATGGTACAGTGAATAGGCCAAAAAACAGACAGTAGTGATGGTACAGTGAACTAGAGTGTCAACCAACCCCCAGTAGTGATGGTACAGTGAACTGAAAAGTCAACACAACACCACAGTAGTAATGGTGACACAGTAGTGATGGTACAGTGAACTATAGTGTCAACAAAACACCACAGTAGTGATGGTACAGTGAACTAGTGTCAATACAACACCACATTAGTGATGGTACAGTGAACTAGTGTCAACACAACACCACAGTAGTGATGGTGACACAGTAGTGATGGTACATTGAACTAGAGTGTCAACACAACACCACAGTAGTGATGGAAACAGTGAACTAGTGTCATTACAACACCACAGTAGTGATGGTGACACAGTAGTGATGGTGACACAGTAGTGATGGGTGACACAGAGTGATGGTACAGTGAACTATAGTGTAAACCCACAACACCACAGTAGTGATGGTACAGTGAACTAGTGTCATTACAACACCACAGTAGTGATGGTGACACAGAGTGATGGTACAGTGGACTGAGTGTCAACACAACACCACAGTAGTGATGGTGACACAGTAGTGATGGTACAGTGAACTAGTGTCGACACAACACAACAGTAGTGATGGTACAGTGAACTATAGTGTCAAACACGACAGTAGTGATGGTACAGTGAACTAGAGTGTCAACACAACACCACAGTAGTGATGGTACAGTGAACTAGAGTGTCAACACAACACCACAGTCCCCCACAGTCACCTCCATGATGTTTCTGTGGTTGACTGCTGCCTCACCACATCCAGACCTTTCACCACTTTACCAAAGACACCAGACCACTGGCGACCATCTGCTAGGTCTCTGGTTCTGATGTAGAACTGGGGACTCCGGTTACTCTCAGCCCCCATGGTGACCACACAGCACCAGCACTGCCTGACTTCTGGACTGGTATCATCCTGGTGAGAGAACAGTACAGCTCCTCCAGTACCATTATTATACTGGTAGTCTCCACCACACACACGCTCCCCCGGTTCACCCTTGTTCTTCACCTTGAACAGTTTAGTGTTGAGGTAGGAGGAGCCTGAGTGTTGTCCAGTACACAACAACACAAACTGTCTGGCCTGCATGTTACCACTCAGCTGGATGTGGAGTCTGGTGATCGAGATCCGGTCAGTGATCCAGGCCCGGCCAGGTTAAGAAATACCAGAATGGAGGAGTGATCCAGCGCCTCCAACACCTCGCTCACCCACACAAACAAACATCATCACTGATTTTATTATTATCATGTGAGTTATTATTAATGTTAACACTATTATAAATATTATAATTATCTCACTTTTTTTAAAATATTACATTATTTTTATATTATAATACACAGTGGTACCTCTACTTACTAGCAGCTCCCAACTCGAACAATTATGTAAGTTTATTTTTGTAAGTGCTTTTGTAAGTGTTTTTTTTGGGGTCTGAAATGGATTAATCTAATTTTTTTTTTTTGGGAAAAAAATTCCCTTGGTATTCTTAATATTCAAAACCCCACAAAAATTGAACATTACTAAAGTACAAAAGAAAAAAGTTTTACCGTATGTAAAAGATGTAATGGGTATAATGGATTGTGCTTTATGGTAAGGGGAAGATTTCATTTTGTTTGTAACAAATGCCTTTGGCACAGTTACCCTTTAGCAATGATGACATTGATTTACCTTTTTTTAATGCTAATGACCCCTTGCCATATATTGGGGTTATGATTTTTTAAAGGGAAAAACAAGCCTTCCTCTATTCATGTCCGCAAGATCACTTTTTCCCAAAACTGGCAGAGATTAAGATTCTAGCTAACAGAACTAGGCGGCAGTTATTCCATCGGGGGAATTTTGGTTGGATGATACGGTCTGACGCGAGGTCAAAATAGAAGGTTATAATATAAAATGTTAGATGGGAATAGAAAGGTGGTGGTGTATGTGCCTTAAGGAACGAATTAGCCTATAATCCAAGACCTGACTTAAATGTCAATAAACTAGAGATTCTATGGTTAGGGGTGTTGTTTTTCAAGACCAAACCCATCTTAGTAGGAACTTGTTTCCCCCCTTCCCCCCATGCCAGTTCTTAGAGGATTTCCGAGAGTCTTGCCCGGACTTGATAACAATGTGGAGACAGTAATCTGGAGACTTCAACTTTGTTTCCAACAGCAAAATAACAGGATATGAAAAAGGGTATAAGGAAATTCTGTTTTAAATAGTTACACTCAACTAATTAATACACCAACCTGGATCACATAGTTCTCAGCCATAATTGACCACATACTTCGTAACCGCCCTGAAAACATTAGTCAGTCAGGCGTCATTACCCGGTCTTAGTGATCATTTCATCATTTACTGTACCAGGAAAATTGCTGGGGAATGGTAGGCCTACACAGGAAAACAAAAATTAGGTAAACTAGAAACTACAGTAAAGAAACACTGGTAAAATGCTACACAATTGTGACTGGTCAGTAATAACAAGTGCACCGGAAATTATGCCGGGGAAAAATTAAAAACAATGTTCCAGCCATCCTTATAATATTACCATTTAAAGAGGTTGGATTAAATAAAGAACTGAACCCTGACTGACTACTGAGATATTAGATCAGTGGTCCCCGCCAAACAGAACCCGGAAATCGTACAATTATGAAGTACAGGGGAATTTACGATGGTCTCCAAACTCCCCTTTTTATGTAAGTATTTTTTTAAAATGCTTTTGTAAGTGTATTTTGGGGGTCAAAAATGACTATCTTTTTTACATTTTTCCCTTATGGGGAAAAATTTCGTTTGGTAATGGTTTTGAACAGCATTCTGGAAAAAAAAATATCATAAACCGGGGTACCACTGTAAATATTAAAAGTGCGGAAAGTGTATTTTGGGGGTCTGAAATAGACTAACCTTGGCATTATTTTTTAAAGGAAGTAAATTCTTGGGAATGGCACTTGAGCAGGTTTCTGGAATGAATTTTTCTCTTAGGCGAGGGGCCCTGTAATATGAAATTGGAACAGTTGATAAAAAAATTTTAAAGGGAAACTGAAGGGTATTGCAGCGCTAAATGAATTCCAAAGGGTGGAAACTTTTTGGCGCAAAAGGGAAAGGGACTATTTAAAAATGAAAGTACAAAATAACACTAGAAAGCTCTGGCAACGACTGAAACGTTGGGGTATAGCCATAAACCCGTAGATAATCTAACATAGATAAATGTCGATAACGAGGTATGCCACGGGGAAAAAACTAAAGTGGCAAATTGTTTTTAAATCAAATAAAACTGTCGCATCAACACTGGTAAGCTACCAGCTGCATCAAATACCTTTAACAAGACTCTGATGTTTAAAAAATTCTATACCAATAAAGGGGGAACTCCAAACGTTGTCGACTAGTAAGTGTATCTCATGACTTCGTGCAAAAAAAACTAAGCAGGTTAAACCCAACTAAGAGCACCGGCCCCGATAACATCCCATCTAAGTTCAAAAGATGGTGCCTCTGGGCAATCCCATTGCTCACATAATAAATTTGTCCATCACCACTAATACAGTGCCAGAGGGGTTCAAGGAGGTCAGAGTTATTCCTGTCTTCAAAAAAAAATATAGGTCTGATGTCAGCAACTATAGGCCTGTTAGTATACTCAGGAAATCCAAAAACTAGAGAGGGGGGGTCTGTCAAGTAGTTAAGTATCTTAATGACAACAACATTCTTCAAATTACCAATCAGGCTTTTAAAAGCTCCTCAACTGAAACCTCCTAATTAATCTGATGGATTACAGAGAATGAAAAGTCGAAGGGGAACCTCATAGGAATGGTAACTTTAGACTTGCAAAACCTTCGATACTGTCAAAACAATGTATTAAAAAAAATTTTTAAACTGTCGGCATAGGTTGTATAGACTGGTTTAAGTCCTATTTTAACAATAGGAAACAAATTTCAAAATCAACAAAACAGAAATAGAACCCCTCCATAGCATGTGAGTTCCCCAAGGTATTCTGGGTCCCTTTTTTTCCTGTGTTATTAAATTTATGCCCATCAGTGTCAAGTGCAACTCCCACTGTATGCGGATGACAGTGCTCTGTTAGTGTCAGGTAAAGACCCAAAGATATAGCAAATGAAATTTCACTGGAACTGAGTCCCGCAGCAAATGGTTATAGACAACAAATTCATTAAACCCCAGGAAAACAGAAGCCATACTCTTTGGCACGAAATATAAAATAAAGGGGAAATAATTTTAAAGTCCGGTGTAATGGGGAATCCTACTTATTTCTTCAGCAAAAAATTTTGGGAATCCCCCTTTTATCCATGCATGCAGGGGGAATTGATAGGGAACATTAGTAAAAAAAAGCGAATGCCAGACTGAAGTTCCTCTACAGGCAAGCACAGGTCTACCCACGGGAAGGACCTTGACCTTCCCAATGTATCACAACACCTGAAACCAATACTCTTTGCTGACAATTATTTTGTATCTCCCATCCCAATCTTGCCACGCTCGACACCATTGTTAATGACGTTTTTAAAAATATCTAATGGATACCCAACAAACTTTCACTCCCTGATAAGACCTTCTATATTATGTTTGGTAACAGAGCAGGTGATACACAATTAAACATTAAGATCAACAACACTCCTTTGCTAAAATAATGAGGGCAAATTCCTGAGCCTTCACCTCAATAGTAACCTAAATTCAGCACTCTACCTGGAGTTTTGGGAGAAAGTTCCGGGGGTCAACGCCCCTGCACCCCTCGGACCATCCCCTCATTTTGGGATCAGAGCCTGATCAACCAGGCTGACTGCTGACCGCACGATAACTACAACCACAGCCTGGCTGGTCAGGCCCGACTTTGGTGCCTGTCCAGTGCCTTTAAGACAGCCGGGGGTCTTTGGTAACCCCCCTTATGTTGGGGAGGCAGTTGAACAGTTTTGGGGCCCCTGACACTTATTGTTTTTCTCTCAAGTGCTGTGGCCCCCCTGCTTTTCATTGGGGGATGTTACATCGTCTGCGAGTTTTTTGCTTTCGTGGGGTGACCTCGTGTCAAGTTTGGGACTAATCCCTCTAGGATTTTCCCAAATGTATATAATAATGTATTTTCCCGCCTGCATTCCAGGGGACAGGTTTAGAACTTTAAGCTTTTCCATGGGTGGTTTATTGCAGTTATCGGCCGTGAAGGTTCTCTGTACATTTTTTAGGTCAGCAATTTCCTTGAAAAGGTGCAGTTATGTGCAGCAATATTAGCCTAGATAAACAAAACATCTGAAAAGGTCAACATGGGCTTGGCATCCCTGGTTTTGAAGGTTCTCTTTCCATCCCGTTTTTTCTGGCGATGCGTTTCTACAGTGTTATGGTCCTTGAAGGTGAATCCTCTGTTATGATCCTCCCAGGTCTTTGACGTTAGTTTTTTACTCTACAGTCATCCCCCGGTTTTGGTTTTAATCGTTCCAGATGGATCCAAAACCAAAATCGGCAAAAAAACCCAAAAAAATTTTCCCCGAAAAAAAAGGGAAAATTCAATTAATCCGTTCCAGAATTCCAGAATTTGGAAAAAAAAAAATTTGGGCCAAGAAGATTAATGTGAATGAACCCATGTGGCACTTACCTTTATTGAAGACTGATGTTGCTGGATGGAAGGGGAGGGGTGGAGAGGGGAAGAGGGGGCCCATTTTTTGGGAAGGGGAACCCCTTCCATAAAAAGGTACCAAATCCTTATCTGGGGGCACCCTGCATGCCACCCCCCACCCCCCTACCTGCTACACTCCCTGCATACCCACACTCCCTGCATTCATGCTACACCCTGCATAAAGTTTCACTCCCCGCATCCTGCCCCTCCCCCTCCTGCTACACTCCCCGCATACACTACACTCCCCGCATACATCACACTCCCTGCATCATGCTACACTCCCTGCATTCATGTACCTCCCTGCATACTGTTAAATCCCCGCAACCCGCTACACTCCCCGCATACCTGCTACACTCCCC
>WNWK01057670.1:0-10675 GCA_009830355.1 Cherax destructor
CAGTATAAGAAATCTCCGTATGAAGATAGACTTAGAGCATTGAATCTCCACTCTCTGGAGAGACGTAGAATGAGGGAGATATCATCGAGGGTGTACAAGTGGATGATGGGCATAAACAAAGGAGATATTAATAAAATACTGAGGATATCGAACCAAGTAAGAACCAGAAATAACGGATTTAAATTGGATAAATTTAGATTTAGAAAGGACATAGGCAAGTACTGGTTTTCGAACAGAGTTGTAGATGCGTGGAACAATCTTCCGAGTAGGGTGATAGAGGCTAGGACCTTGGGTGGCTTTAAAAAGAGATTGGACAAATATATGAGTGGGAGGGGCTGGGTTTGATTAGTGTCGTGAGTACAGGAGTAAATTCTTAGGTAGTGGTGGTTTTGATAAGGACCTGCCTTGTATGGGCCAGTAGGCCTTCTGCAGTGTTCCTCCATTCTTATGTTCTTATGTTCTTAAGGTCATTTATGTAAATTATGAACAACAATGGGCCTAAAACTGATCCTTGTTAGGCAGGAACGACCTCTCGTGAACCCATGCTGAGATTCATTAATCAAATTATGTTCTTCAAGGTGACTTCTAATAATATCAGCTATAATTGATTCTAATAATTTGCCTACTATAGATGTGAGGCTTATTGGACGGTAATTTGATGGATAAGCTTTAAATGGTCTACTGCCTCAAATGTTTTTTCTAAACTTCACTATCCTCATCACTTCATTAGAGACTGTAGACGACGGGCATTAAACATCTTCAACACACCCAGAGAAGACACTGCCGAGAAAAGATACATAGTCCTCCCCACCAACCCCATTGCCAAACACGTTTCCAACATTTTTTCCAATACCTCATACCGAGTATCTACCTCCACATCCACAACCATCAAGGACATTACCAGTAACAGAAAGGACAAACTTCAATCCACTGCAGGGGTATACATAAGAACATAAGAATGGAGGAACACTGCAGAAGGCCTACTGGCCCATACAAGGCAAGTCCTTATACACAATTCCTTGTAATGGCTGCAGCAAATTATACGTCGGTGAAATATCCAGAGACCTCCAAACACGTATTTCAGAACACCAGTACGCAGGCAGATCTGACGACTCAAGAAATGCCTGTGTTCAACACCGAAATTTACACAACCATTTAATAAGAAACATAAGAAACATAAGAAAGGAGGAACACTGCAGCAGGCCTGTTGGCCCATACTAGGCAGGTCCTTCACAATCCGTCCCACTAACAGAATATTTGCTCAACCCAATTTTCAATGCTACCCAAGAAATAAGCTTTGACAATTCTACCCACTCATGCGCGAGTCCCACTCAAATCCAACCCCTCTCACTCATGAATTTATCCAACCTAAATTTGAAACTACCCAAGGTCCTAGCTTCAATAACCCTACTAGGCAGACTGTTCCACTCATCAACTACCCTATTTCCAAACCAATACTTTCCTATATCCTTTCTAAATCTAAACTTATCTAACTTGAATCCATTATTGCGGGTTCTCTCTTGGAGAGATATCCTCAAGACCTTATTTATATCCCCTTTGTTAATACCCATTTTCCACTTGTATACCTCGATCATGTCTCCCCTCATTCTACGTCTTACAAGTGAATGTAATTTTAGGGTCTTCAATCTTTCTTCGTAAGGAAGATTTCTAATGCTATGTATTAATTTAGTCATTCTACGCTGAATGTTTTCTAACGAATTTATGTCCATTCTGTAATATGGAGACCAGAACTGAGCTGCGTAATCTAGGTGAGTCCTTACTAATGATGTATAAAGCTGTAATATAACCTCTGGACTTCTGTTGCTAACACTTCTTGATATAAATCCCAGTAATCTATTTGCCTTATTACGTACGCTTAGGCATTGCTGTCTTGGTTTAAGCAGGAATCTAAAGCCAAGACAACAGTGCCTAAGTGTGCTCAATAAGGCTACAGATTACTAGGATTTATTTCAAGAAGTATAAGCAACAGAAGTCCAAAGTTATTTTACAGCTCTATCATCACTAGTGAACCTCATTTGGATTATGCAGCTCAGTTTTGTCTCCTTACTAGGATGGATATAGATTCATTGGAGAACATACAAAGAAGAATGACTAAAATGATTTACAGTATAAGAAATCTCCCGTATGAAGATAGACTTAGAGCGTTGAATCTCCACTCTCTGGAGAGACGTAGAATGAGGGGAGATATCATCGAGGTGTACAAGTGGATGATGGGCATAAACAAAGGAGATATTAATAAGGTTGCTGCTTACCATCACCCCCAAGTCCTTCTCGCAATCTGTATGGCTAAGTTCTACGTTATTTAACTTATAAGTGCTTGGGTTATGGACACTCCCGAGCTTCAGAACCTTGCATTTATCTACATTGAACTGCATCTGCCACTTTTCTGACCACGAATTAAGTTTGTCTAAATCTTCCTGAAGTTCTATGACATCTATGTTTGAATCAATTATCCTACCTATCTTCGTGTCGTCGGCGAATTTGCTCATATCACTAGTAATTCCCTCATCCAGGTCATTGATATATATTATAAATAACAATGGGCCTAAGACTGATCCCTGTGGAACACCACTTGTTACAAGTCCCATTCGGATTTAACCCCATTTATGCACACTCTCTGCTTCCTATTGGTGAGCCATGACTCGATCCATGACAGCACTTTTCCCCCAATGCCATGAGCTGCCACTTTCTTTAACAGTCTCTGGTGCGGTACTCTATCAAAAGCCTTACTAAAGTCTAAATAAACAATATCGAATTCTTTATCGTGATCAACAGCCTCAAAAGCTTTACTGAAGAAGGTTAATAAATTAGATAGGCAGGAACGGCCCCTCGTGAATCCATGCTGGGTATCATTAATCAAATTATGAGTTATCTAGATGGCTTCTAATAATATCAGCTATAATTGACTCTAGTAATTTGCCTACAATTGAGGTCAGGCTTATTGGGCGGTAGTTTGACGGTAGTGACTTGTCCCCTGCTTTAAAAATAGAATTACATTAGCTATCTTCCACATATCAGACACTACACCTGTTTGAAGAGATAAATTAAAATGTTAGATATTGGTTCACAGAGTTCCATTTTGCATTCCTTAAGAACCCTTGCAAAAGCTCATCAGGACCAGGCGATTTATTTTGTTTCAGTCGGTCCAGCTGTTTCATAATCATTTCGCTAGTGACTGTGATATTACATAATTTATCTTCTTCTGGGCCTCTGTAAAAATTAATTACTGGGATATTATTAATGTCTTCCTGTGTGAAAACCGAGAGAAAATAATTATTAAAAATAGAGCACATATCATTCTCCTTGTCAGTAAGATGCCCAAAGTTATTTTTAAGGGGACCTATCTTATCCCTAACTTTTGTTCTATAAACCTGGAAAAAACTTTTTGGGTTAGTTTTGAATCCTAGCAACTTTAATTTCATAGTCCCGTTTAGCTTTTCTTATTCCCTTTTTAACGTCCCTCTTAATGTCAGTATACTGATTTATAAGATGACCCTCACCTCTTTTATGCGCCTATAAATTCCTTTCTTCTGCCCTAAAAGATATTTGAGCCTATTATTCATCCATTTTGGGTCATTTCTACTTGATCTAATTTCTTTATACGGATAAATGTTCTTTGGGCAGCCTGTATAGTGTTAAGAAAACTGTCATATTGATACCTCTCTTCTTCACCCCAGTCCACAGTTGATAAGTGTTCTCTAAGTCCATTATAATCTGCTAAGCGAAAATCTGGGACCATTACTGAATTATCCCTACTATCATACATCCATTCAATGCTAAAGGTAATTGACTTGTGGTCGCTTGAGCCGAGTTCCTCTGTAATTTCTAAATTATTAACAAGGGTTTCCTTGCTTGCCAGAACCAAGTCAAGTAGGTTATTTCCCTTGTAGGTTCTGTTACAAACTGCTTCAAAAAGCAATCCTGAACTACTTCTAAAAAGTCGTTAGATTCTAAATTCCTGTCATGAAATTCCAATCAATCTGACTCAAGTTAAAGTCCCCTAGAATTACTACGTTATCGTGTCTTGTGGCCTTAACAATTTCCTCCCAAAGTAGTCTCCCTTGTTCCCTATCTAAGTTTGGAGGACGGTAAATCACGCCAAAAATCAATTTTTCACACCCCTCTGAAAATTCTATCCAGACAGACTCTGTATGTGTTAATTCAGACTTTATACCGGTTTTTATGCAACAATTTAAATGATCACTGACATAGAGTGCCACCCCACCCCCCTTCCCCTTAATCAACTACAGAAACGCAAGACTCATCGCCAGAGAAGACAACACTCAATACCGAAGAATCCTGGAATCACCACTTATCTGTATATCCAACAACTTCAACTAGAACAACGGCTTCTACAACATAGCTGAACCTATTGCCAAGAAACTTCTTCATCGCTATCCCACATAGAACTCAAGAATGGAACACTGCAGGTCCTTTAAGTTACCCAAGGTTTTAAACTATCACCCTACTTTGTAGACTGTCACATGCAGCATTCTCCACCTGACCCAGCATTCTCCACCTGACTAAATCCTATAAATACTCATGTTTCTTTTATCCAGGTAGATCTGTTTGTGACTCGATAAAGCCCACTGCGTGGGCGAAACGTTGTCAATAAAGGATCACATTATACTGCTTATGTGTTTATTTTTCCATTGTGTCGGTATTTTATACCATTTGTTTCCAAGCAAAAACGTCATCTTGTGTTATCTGCGTTGCTGCTGTGGTAACTTATATAAACTACAATTATTTAGTCACTAATTTTCGGGCAAATAAAGAAAATACATATAAAAATATACAAAAATAATGTCAAACATTTTATCTCAATAATTGCTGAGTTCATTTTTTGGGCAAAAATGCGTCATTTACCAAACTTATTGATTATTAGGATAAAACAAAATTACGTCTCACTGTGATTGCTAGCATTAGTATTAATTAAAGGGCTGGCGAAGTATAGTGATACCGACAATGTCGGGTTATTGTCTGCATAGTAGGATTACTGAAGCTAAAACTTTGGGTAGTTTCAAATTTAGGTTGGATAAATACATGAGTGAGACTTGCCCGTGAGTTAATAGATCTATAAAAGCTTATTGCTTGGGTAGCATTTAAAATGGGTTGGGCAAATATTCTGTTAGTGGGTTGGATTTGTGAAGCACCTTCCCAGTATGGGCCAACATACCTACTGCAGTATTCCTCCTTATGTTCTAAAACGAAGCCGCAGTTAGGTGCAATCTTTGAGACACGAGCACGACTCATCAAGCAGTATATGGAGTCGTCGGCGTCTGGAACATAAATCATAACCTCGACTTTGGCTGGAGCTGTCCACGATTACTGTAATTTGAGTCCCACTTCCAATGTTACGCAGACCAAACGAGCTTCATCTATCAGTATTATGAGCCACAAATCAGATTAAGGACAACATACATAATTAAACGTTCATAAAGCTTATATGTGGGTTCAAGGGGAACAGTGTGGGCATGAATATCTTCATGTATTATATGAAAATACTGAATTAATTAAAAATTATTGGTAGTAAATTTGGTAAACTAGGTGACTGATAATCGTTTGGAAATTTTGGATAATATGATAATTATCGACAGTGAATTTGGTAATATGGCTGGCTGAAAATCATCTGTAAAGTAGAAGCAACACCCGTAATATTATGTTAGTGTCAGAAACTTCGAGTCTCCCAGAAACAAAATAATATTGCCACGTGTATTGTGTATTCACATAACCTTTCCACATTCTTCCACAAAATAATGCGGCATTTTTTCTGAATTTTCAAGTAGCACTGTGTCATCTGCGAGTAACATTTACGAAATCAGTCTAGGAATGGGACGATGCTAAAAAAATTGCCGATACCGATACCCAATTTTTGGTCAATACCAATACTTTAACTTATTTTTATATTTTTAACATTATTATAACTATGTTCAGTATATATAGGAATCCTCAGTGCATTTAAATATTAAATGATTTTATTTCTCTGAGATAACAGTGTCGGTTAGGTTAGGTAAGGCTCGTCAGGACACAGGACGAGTGTTTCCTGACGCGGGTCTTTGTCAGATGATGACCTGCCGTTGGAGCTTTTGGTCATCTGACTGAGGCCTTTCGCTGGCTTACCGGTCCACCCCTTTAAAATTATGGTTATAATTATAACCATTTTAATATGATAACTGTCATTACGCATTACTAATTAGAGGCATCCCCGCCAGGCTTACAAAATGAAAAAAAAAAAAAAATCTAAATCCATCCCCATATTTAGTACTCTGATTAAAACATAGTCAGAAACCCATTACGAAAATAATAGAATAATTTCCAGTTAAATTAAACATGAAACTGTTAAAATAAACATATTAAAATGGAAAAAACGCACTTTGTTGTAAATACCTAGAAATTCAGTATTTACAATTAGAGTTCAGAACTTAAGAACCCTCTCCCCATTATTAAAATGAATTAACCTACACATTTCCATTATACGGTTTAAAGTTTTTTTTTTTTTTAAACTTTGATGAAAAAACATTGAAAATAGGAAAAGAAACACAATATTCCTAATACCTGAAATTAAAAATAAACAATATACGTATATACATTAATAGCTAAAATACAGTATAGTTGTATTTCGGTCGCTTATGACTCGGTGCAAGTGTCTGTAATAGTACAGTGTGTGGCATAAGTTGATAGCGCAGTTACATAGTGTTGAAGTTTTGAAGGGAATCAGAAGAGACATTCATAAGTCATATGGAAACTAACATCCAAATTTCTCCAATAAAAGAAGTAAATTAACATATATGTCCAAATCTAAAAGATGCATTATCAAGTTATGAATGAACATGGAAAACGTGAGGCTGAATGTCAGTTTTTTTTTCAATTTCGTCCAGAAAATCGAACTGGACCTCGCAGGTTAAAATCAGTCCAATTGTTTATCTAAGTGAGATTGACCAGCATTTAAGAAAATAAATTTTATGTAAGCCTAGTGTACATAACCTACAGATGTTTAAGATGGACACACAGATGTTAGCGACACATAATGAAAGGTTAAAATGATTTAACTTAGGATAATCAGATAGTCAATGTGAATTATTTCTGAGGCATATGATAGTGCACAAAATATAACAAAATTTATGTGTATTAATGTTAGTAGATTTACCACAATGTGTTAGGTAAAAGGACACAAGTGCAACTAATGTG
This sequence comes from Cherax destructor, assembly GCA_009830355.1. Taxonomy (NCBI): domain Eukaryota; kingdom Metazoa; phylum Arthropoda; class Malacostraca; order Decapoda; family Parastacidae; genus Cherax; species Cherax destructor. The sequence goes on from WNWK01057670.1 coordinate 7,210, forward strand.
GCATTTTATTGTGGCAACGTTTCGCTCTCCAGGAGCTTTATCAAGCCGGCTTGATAAATCTGCTGGAGAGCGAAACTTGCCACAATAAATGTCACATTAGTGCACTTGGTCCTTACCTAACAAAATTATGCCTTAACGAATGAATGTTCCATCTATTTCCTACGATGCATCAACCATTGAAGACTGAAGCCGTTCAGAATTGTTAGACTTGCATCAGAATAAAGCATCAATTCCTTAGAGACATTAAAGCACCTGTTGAACGGGAGGAATTCAAATTCGATTCAGCCAAGGGTAAGATAAGTTCTGTTCCTTGGATCAAAGCCAATCATCAGCAATATATAATGCAATAAGTTAAATATTACTATACTGTTTTGAGGATAAAAGTGGCAAAATGGCCGATCAGAAGAGCCTTTTTTCAGTAATCACAAGGAAACAAAAATTGCACTGTGTATAGGTCACCCAAGCATGGAAATAGTCTCATGAATCTTGCCCAAGATAAGAAAAAAGCGTTGAAATTTTGAAGTAGAGTGAATAAGGCGTTCTCGAGTAATAAACGAAAATTTGTGATAAAGCACACGAAAATGTTTCTGAAAATGTTCTGAGAAATAGGAAAGTCTCTCCTCCTTAAACTTGAAAACGCCATAAAATAGCGGATTTTTTCCCCCCAGTTTGTTCAATTTCCTCTGTGCCTCAATTTGTGCAGTTTGCAACAATATTAGGCGTTCCATCCTGTTGAATTGATCTTGAGATATAGGATCAAAGGACAAGGGAGATGTAGGTAAATGAACAGGTTTATCTGGATGGACCCTAGGTCGGGCACCTAGTCCAGCCATGCCAATAGAGCCTAGATCTGGTCTAGTATAAGAAGAGACAGGTGTAGCATAAACAGTACTAGTATGAGGCTGCGTCATACTTCCAGCTACACACTGAACTAATGTCTGAGGCAGACAGTAGGGAGTGAGAGAAAACTGAGCAGTATTGCTAGGCTCAGAAACCTCTGCCTGAGTTGCTCTCACTTCTACGTCATCAATTAGCGACATACTTCCTAATTGTGACACTAAGCTCTCTGACTCTGAATCAGAACTCTCTGTATTATCAGGAAACAACATATCTCTAATTAATGCTCTGACTGTTACTGCGGTGTAACTACGGTTGTACGTCACACCCAGATACTTGGCTACCTGCCAACAAGTCTGAAGCTTTAAAGTACGTAACTTCGACAAAGTCAGAGTATCAATTAACTTTTTCACCTTATCATACATCACAAAAATAAGTTCAATATGAGAGAGTGATTATGGGAAGCTAGAATCCTAATGAAAGAATTTACTTTACAATTTATACCAGTGTTGGTTGTCTTAGAGCCAGAGCTCATTAACAGTATTTCCATCTCCTTGGATCAAGAGACTCGGGCAGGTACATACATCCCCTACAATGTTGTACAAGACCAAACTCCTAGTCTTCAGATTAGAAATTACTCAAAGTGTTTGACCATAGAGTTACTAGTATGGCAAACTGGACAATTCCTCCAACACCTTGGATCAAGAACATCCCGGACAGGCCCCCATTTGTTACAAAATGACACGATATCTATTAACAATAGATATCTCCAGTGAACACTAGAAAGGAAAGCCCTTCTAGCATCCAGCCTGTTACTGGGCTTTTGCAACAAAGTCAGTATCCTGGTTCAGTTATCCGACATGTTATATAGATTAAGGGGATTACAACTGATAGGGTACTAACCAAAGTAAATGATTTAAAAGATTTATTAACAAAGTGAGAAAATATCTAGGGTAGCGTAGTAAATCAAATATAAAGATATTAAGATATCAATTAGGATACTTAGGAGGGTAGCTCCTACACTGCTCTCATATACAATAAGTCTGTGCTGAGGGCACATATATATAAATGACTCAGAGGTACCATCAGGTACAATGTCACTAATAACAATAATATATATAATAATAAATGTGTGTACGAGTGTGCTCCCGGTAACTATGACTCGACTCAACCAGTGTACGACTGAACAACTTCTCATAAGCTAGCTGTACTAACAAATTTACAACCATAACAGCTTGATTGTCTAGTAAAATGACCACTTCGCAGAACAGCACTATAACAGGCAACAGCAACACAGCATCAGGAACAAGGAGATTGAAAATCGACCCTAACTGGGGACCATCAGTAGATCCTCCAAAGCAGTCACAAAACTCCCATCCTACTGAAACTAGGTTCAGCATAAAAAATCCCAAACTGTGTCAGTGCACAGATGCCTTATCGAAGTAGGTCCAGAGCTATAGCTTGAGACCTGAGTTTTATCAGAGAGTGTCAAGTGACACACAACCAGAAAAACGTCGAATAATCACTGTCTAGTCTATTCTCTGTGAACAGAGTTACACAGAGTTCTGAGAAGTATGATTCGCCTCACCAACGAATTCATACTCTACCCAACAGAGTCTAATGTCGAGAACAACAAGAGTGAGGAGTTGACTCGACGAGGGCAGCAGGCCAGAGAGAGAGATGAACGAGGAACAACCACCCAGCTCAGGTGTGTTCAGAGACTGACTCCTCCCCGCAACAAGACGCCGGCAGCCTAACAGTCGTTTGCCAACACCAAGGCAGTTACTACACACTCTCGAGCACAAAATATAATATCCTACCTAATATATATAGCTAAGTTAAATAATAGTCTAATAATAATATAAAGCAAAATATTAACGATTTAGCTATAATCGAGAATATTCGCAATATAAAATTATAGAAAATTGAAATATACATTATATACATTGAGGCCCAGTTCAAGGGGCGCAACACCCCCCCATCACGACAAACGGTCGCACTAGGAGAAGTAATAATGTCTCAAACACATGGCAAAAAAATTGGTAAACTTACACCCACACAGCTTAAAATTAGTGAAAAAAAACTTCTTATTAAGATACATTACTATTTAGGGTTTGAAGCCGATCAGAAAAGGCATTCTCAGTAATTGATCTGATTTAACTATTCAAGTTTTTTTAAATTCAAGCAAAATTTCAGATTTGTACCTATTAAGACTAAACTCGTGGATATTATCCACATTATAGAATGCATAGTCAGTAATATTCTGAAGCCAATCAAAAAAAAGCATTTATTAGTTTTTGAATAAAAAAATGTGACTATATATTTAATAAAACTGGCAAATTGGAATTTATGCCATCGAATGGCAGCGTGAGCCTTGTGTTGAGGAAGCCACAACAGTGGTGAAAATTTGAAGCCGATCACATTAGTCATTCTTCTGATTTTTATTTAGTATTTTAGTACATCAACAAATTTGCCTAAACGCAAGCGAAACAATAGGTGCTATTCTGACCCGAAATTTATTTAACGTGATTTAACGGGAAAAAAACTCACCATTTTCACATAAAATCGTCAAATATTCACCTGCACATTTGAATTTCCCTCTCTCTGTCGTCATATTTGGAATATTTTT
>WNWK01057671.1:0-10675 GCA_009830355.1 Cherax destructor
GAGCCTGTACTTTAACAGCCACTTAGCCATATTTGTATTATTCCTGGTCTACTCCAGTTTGAGTTCTCTAGCTTCACATCAGCGAACAGGAACATCTCCGACTCGGTTCTTCTGTCATGTCGTTTACATACACAAAGTCACACTCGCCCATTGCGACACCTTCTCCCGGACAATAACTCGATGTTTCTTTGCTGTTAAGTATTCCTTGATCCACTGTAGTGCTTTCCTGCCTGCTCCTCTAGCTTTTTTCTCAGTCTCTTATTTTTGGCCTTATTACAATCCAAAAATATTTCAGCTATCCCACCCCTCTCTCTCCTGCCTATCTTATTTTGCCCTGTCGTAAAATTTCCCTAGTATATTTACGACACAAGATTTACTATCTCGAAAACCGTGCTGGTTGTTGTTAATGAATCCACTACTCTTCTCTGATAATCTTTCTTTTAACCTTACATGTTATGCATCACAGTAACACTGCTGCCTGTCTGCCCCCTTATTTAAATAACGTGACTACATCCTCTGTTTTCCTGGCATCTGGCAGTTGCCCTGTTTTATTTGACATGTTGAAGATTGTTGCTAGTGGTTTTACACAGCTCCTCTGCTCTCTTTCGCTGAACCCAAGGAGAGCGTTGTCTCGTCCCACTGCTTTCTTGGTATTAGTTCGTTCACCAGTTTCATCTCTCTTTCCATTTCTCTTTGGAGCACTCTCCCTCTTTGCTACCACAAACAAAATGATAATCTGGATAACTAGAACTTTCAAGACCAGAGTCGCTAAGCCAATGATGATACTTTTCAGTCCCAAGTTATCGCCAGACTGGAATACTGTATACTAATGGCAGGCGAGATTGATGAGCTAGAAAACGTATAGAGAACTTTCACTGCTCATATACATTCCAACATCTGAACTACTGGCAATGCTGTAAGTCTCTTCAACTATATGTATTCCTTGGAACGTAAGTAAGTGTGGCGTGGGCTGAGTACGTTATAATTTATTTAATATTCACCACTCACCATTGGCATGCCCTCTCGCTCAGCCAACTGGCAATTTATAATGGGGCAGTTCTGGGGCCATACTGCTCTAATAATTGTCCGGTTCAGTCAAACCAATAGCGTAGAGCTGCCTTCCTTTCCAGCCGAGGTGAGGTTATACTTAACAACTAAAGCCCTGGGTCAGACGCTCAAGCTGGTCGTGTACAGTCACACTCTGTTGTCTATTCTGAGGTATATAACCTTCTGTTATGAGTGGCTCTTTGCTCTCTGGCTTATTGTTATACTGCTGATTTAACTCTGCAAATATTGTATATATCTTGGTGAAGGGAATATACGGCAAAGAAAAAACTACCCCTCGTGTTTGCCTTTGCCTTTGATTGTTTTGGTTAATCCTTGTCTTGAGACTTAAGTAATGGCCAGGTATAACAAGCCTTGGAGCTTACCTGCGTTTGTAATAGCGAAAAAGGTACATTATAATTTAAACCTGAAAATTCCAGGAGGGAGTGGTCCTAAACCTGCACACTAAAATCACTCCATTTAAAAGCAAATAACTTGGCACAGGTGCAGAGTACCTCCAATAAAAAGTAGAGGAGTGACGAATACACTAATAGAAACCTTGATAAGTGACAAACATCCCCGACTTTTCAACGCCCTTCCATTAGATTTTACCGCCAAAACGGTTAGTTTATTATGTACCCCATATCTATCCTGTAGACGGTAGCGCAAGTGAATATGGATACACAAAGGCTTAGGAACTAGGCCCTAAAACTATTCACAGGAGTACATCTGGATTTATGTCTACAGTTGACTTCTGTTGCAAGAAATTTTAAGAAATTTGCTTCATATGTCTTAGTCTTATTTTCATTAATAAGATATCTTGACATATTACATAGGTTATTATACTGTCTCTATGTTCCTCAATAAGTGGACAATTAAGCACATAGTGTTCAAGATAGTGACCATAGGGCTGGCCATATACTTTGCATTTGGTTTGATCATCATTTAAGCGGCTTCCAAACTGCCAGAAGTATTCGTAATCCAGCCTAAGACTGGCTACTGAAACATCAGTCTGTTCACATTACTATTTGCTCCATAAACGTACTTTAATACGTTCATCTTATAATAACGGGTTTCAGATCTACTCGGGCTTCTAACTGCAATCCTATAATATACAATTTCAATATTTACTTCTCTCCTAATACTATTCCTAATGCTAGACACAGACACACTAAAGTTATTATTTTACATTCTGCTTCAGGGTAAGTTTTGGCTAACTTATCAACTTTATCATAAGGAGTAATCCAATGTGTGATAGAATCCATAAAAATTGTATATTTCCCTTTTTCCAGATTTTTTAGTATCTATACATAGCTTCTCCAATGAGCATGTTGTTAAGAATCATGTCAAAGAGCCTTCGTTGATGACATAGAATCAGTAATAATCAGAGAGTCAAGGTCAGTGTCATAAGTTAACTTTAGCGCGATTAGGATGACAATTCAGTTGGCAGTGTAGACGCCCCGTTGTTAATTCTTAAGCCTAATTTAACAAAGTTGTTATCGTTCTTATCAAGGGAGGTGGCAACAAGAGCAGATGCATCCCCTTCCTTCGTACACAACGGGAATTACCAACACACCTCTGGGTGTCTTCAAAAGGTTCCTTGACACGTACCTCAAATCATTTACTGACCAGCCAGGCTGTGGTTGGTACGTTGGACTACGTGTGTCCAGCAGTAACAGCCTGATTGATCAGGCATTGATCAAGCATTGATCAACTGGGAGGCCTGTTCTGTGATCGGGACACAGGAGAGTTGACTCCCGGAAGCGTCCTTCAGGTATCCTTCGAGATGCTCTGGAAATGTTGCTGATTCCACTGACATTACTCCCTAAATCTTTTCTTCAGCTCCTCCCAAACTTCCTGATCGTTCTTATAAAGATCTTATCCTTCCTTCTTCAGCTGTATTACCTGGTCCACCACAGTTCTCATCCTTCTGATGTAGCTGTATAACAATTTTAGCTCAGATGCTGTGTCATTCAACCTCTCTTCTTCCCTATTCTCCGGCGGTGTACTTTGTGTGTGTGTGTGTGTGTGTGTGTGTGTGTGTGTGTGTTTTGTATTGGACTGAAGAAGCCACTGACTGGGCAAAAGTTTTCATAATAAAGATACCTAACTGTTGAACAAGTGTCTCATTTATCAATAAGTCGTGACTTGTTATACGTGATAATGCATATCATTAATTATAACCACATTCTGAAAGAACTGAAAGTCACACCCCATGTTTTAACACTGTTATTAATTATTTAGTGTCAAAAGTAACAAGTTGGCACTAGTTGCTATGAAAGCCTGAGAAGTTAGGATTCAGGGGTGCCAGGCGGGGAAATGCCAGAGGCTCCTCGGGTTCCTCCATCATTGAACACTGTGCAGAAAAAATGTGCCCAGAAAGTACTCAGTTATTTAGGGTAACATATGTACTAACTGCCCACCAAGTGTCCTCAGAAAGTGCCCAGTTATTTAGGGTAACTTGTCGTTCCCATTTTGAAACCACTTAGATACATATAGACCTATAGTTAAAGTGATGATAATTAGACAACAGTCAGAGAACCAGTGACTGGGTGTTCAAGCAGGTGCCACAGTGACTGGGTGCTCACCAAGCAGGTGCCACAATGACTGGGTCCTCACCTAGCAGATGCCACATTGACTGAATGCTCACCTAGTAGGTGCCACAGTGACTGGATGCTCACCAAACAGGTGCCACAGTGACTGGATGCTCACCTAGCAGGTGCCACAGTGACTGGATGCTCACCTAGCAGGTGTCACAAAGACTGAATGCTCACCTAGCAGGTGACACAGTGACCGGATGCTCACCTAGCAGGTGTCACAGTGACCGGATGCTCACCTAGCAGGTGTCACAGTGACTGGATGCTCACCTAGCAGGTGCCACAGTGACTGAATGCTCACCTAGCAGGTGTCACAGTGACTGGATGCTCACCTAGCAGGTGACACAGTGACTGGGTGTTCACCAAGCAGCTGCCACAGTGACTGGGTGTTCACCAAGCAGCTGCCACAGTGACTGGGTGTTCACCAAGCAGGTGTCACAGTGACTGGGTGTTCACCAAGCAGCTGCCACAGTGACTGGGTGTTCACCAAGCAGGTGTCACAGTGACTGGGTGTTCACCAAGCAGGTGTCACAGTGACTGGATGTTCACCAAGCAGGTGTCACAGTGACTGGGTGTTCACCAAGCAGCTGTCACAGTGACGGTGTTCAAGCAGCTGCCACAGTGACTGGGTGTTCACCAAGCAGGTGTCACAGTGACTGGGTGTTCACCAAGCAGCTGCCACAGTGACTGGGTGTTCACCAAGCAGCTGCCACAGTGACTGGGTGTTCACCAAGCAGGTGTCACGGTAACTGGATGTTCACCAAGCAGGTGTCACAGTGACTGGGTGTTCACCAAGCAGCTGTCACAGTGACGGTGTTCAAGCAGCTGCCACAGTGACTGGGTGTTCACCAAGCAGGTGTCACAGTGACTGGGTGTTCACCAAGCAGCTGCCACAGTGACTGGGTGTTCACCAAGCAGCTGCCACAGTGACTGGGTGTTCACCAAGCAGGTGTCACGGTGACTGGATGTTCACCAAGCAGGTGTCACAGTGACTGGGTGTTCACCAAGCACCTGTCACAGTGACTGGGTGTTCACCAAGCAGCTGCCACAGTGACTGGGTGTTCACCAAGCAGGTGTCACAGTGACTGGGTGTTCACCAAGCAGGTGTCACAGTGACTGGGTGTTCACCAAGCAGGTGTCACAGTGACTGGGTGTTCACCAAGCAGGTGCCACAGTGACTGGGTGGTCACCAAGCAGGTGCCACAGTGACTGGGTGTTCACCAAGCAGTTGCCACAGTGACTGGGTCCTCACCTAGCAGGTGCCACAGTGACTGGATGCTCACCTAGCAAGTGCCACAGTGAGTGGATGCTCACCAAGCAGGTGCCACAGTGACTGGATGCTTACCTAGCAGGTGCCACAGTGACTGGATGCTCACCTAGCAGGTGTCACAGTGACCGGATGCTCACCTAGCAGGTGATACAGTGACCGGATGCTCACCTAGCAGGTGCCACAGTGACTGGATGCTCACCTAGCAGATGCCACAGTGACTGGATGCTCACTTAGCAGATGCCACAGTGACTGGATGCTCACCTAGCAGGTACCACAGTGACTGGGTGTTCACCAAGCAGGTGCCATAGTGACTGGGTGTTCACCAAGCAGGTGCCAGTGACTGGGTGTTCACCAAGAAGGCGTCACAGTGACTGGGTGCTCACCAAGCAGGTGCCACAGTGACTGGGTGCTCACCAAGCAGGTGCCACAGTGACTGGGTGCTCACCAAGCAGCTGCCACAGTGACTGGGTGTTCAACAAGCAGGTGCCATAGTGACTGGGTGTTCACCAAGCAGGTGCCAGAGTGAGTGGATGTTAAACAAGCATGTGCCACAGTGACTGGGTGCTCACCAAGCATGTGCCACAGTGATTGGGTGCTCACCAAGCAGGTGCAACAGTGACTGGGTGTTCACCAAGCAGGCGCCACTGTGACTGGGTCCTCACCTAGTAGATGCCACAGTGACTGGATGATTACCAAGCAGGTGCCATAGTGACTGGATGCTCACCTAGCAGGTGCCACAGTGACTGGATGCTCACCTAGCAGGTGCCACAGTGACTGGATGCTCATCTAGCAGGTGACTCAGTGACGATGCTCACCTAGCAGGTGCCACAGTGACTGGATGCTCACCTAGCAGGTGACACAGTGACTGGATGCTCACCTAGCAGGTGCCACAGTGACTAGATGCTCACCTAGCAGGTGACACAGTGACTGGATGCTCACCTAGCATGTGCAACAGTGACTGGATGCTCACCTAGCAGGTGACACAGTGACTGGATGCTCACCTAGCAGGTGCCACAGTGACTGGATGCTCACCTAGCAGGTGCCACAGTGACTGGATGCTCACCTAGCAGTTGCCACAGTGACTGGATGCTCGCCTAGCATGTGCCACAATGACTGGGTGTTCACCAAGCAGGCGCCACTGTGACTGGGTGCTCACCAAGCAGGTGCCATAGTGACTGGGTCCTCACCAAGCAGGTGCCACAGTGACTGTGTCCTCACCTAGTAGATGCCACAGTGATTGGATGCTCACATAGCAGGTGCCACAGTGACTGGATGATTACCAAGCAGGTGCCACAGTGACTGGATGCTCACCTAGCAGGTGACAGTGACTGGATGCTCACCTAGTAGGTGCCACAGTGACTGGATGCTCACCTAGCAGGTGCCACAGTGACTAGATGCTCACCTAGCAGGTGACACAGTGACTGGATGCTCACCCAGCAGGTGCCACAGTGACCGGATGCTCACCTAGCAGGTGACACAGTGACTGGATGCTCACCTAGCAGGTGACACAGTGACTGGATGCTCACCTAGCATGTGCCACAGTGACTGGATGCTCACCTAGCAGGTGACACAGTGACTGGATGCTCACCTAGCAGGTGACACAGTGACTGGATGCTCACCTAGCAGGTGCCACAGTGACTGGATGCTCGCCTAGCAGGTGCCACAGTGACTGGATGCTCACCTTGTAGGTGCCACAGTGAAGAAACACTTCAGTGAAGTCATTGACCAGTGCTTAGAGGAAGTGAAACCAGCTGCTAGACCTCTCCCAAAGAGGAACTAGAAGCAGCTGTCAGACATCTCCCAATGAAGAACTGGAACCAACTGCCAGACCTCTCCCAAAGAGGAACTGGAACCAGCTGCTAGACCTCTCCCAAAGAGGAACTAGAACCAGCTGTCAGACCTCTTCCAAAGAGGAACTAGAACTAGCTGCCAGACCTCTTCCAAAGAGGAACTAGAACTAGCTGCCAGACCTCTCCTAAAGATGAACTGGAACTAGCTGCTAGACCTTTCACAAAGAGGAACTAGAACCAGCTGTCAGACCTCTCCCAAAGAGGAACTAGAACCAGCTGTCAGACTTCTCCCAAAGAGGAACTGGAACCAGCTGCTAGACCTCTCCCAAAGAGGAACTAGAACCAGCTGTCAGACCTCTCCCAATGAAGAACTGGAACCAGCTGTCAGACCTCTCCCAATGAAGAACTGGAACCAGCTGCCAGACCTCTCCCAATGAAGAACTGGAACTAGCTGCCAGACCTCTTCCAAAGAGGAACTGGTGCAAAAGACAATTATAATATCCGGTCAATATATACCAGTGACTAGGGAAGCCAAATGTAGCATCAGATAACATAAGTTACATGAGCATCACTGCGGTGTTTAGTTAAGTAGAGAGACTTGTGCTGGGTTTATAGTAAGTTACTGGTACATGTTAGTCTAGGCAAAAGGAAAATTACCAACCAGCCTCTGACTGTCTTCAGGATTTAACCAGAGAAGTTCCTTAAATCAGTTCCTGACCAGCCAGGTTGTAGTTCGTACGATGGACTCCTTACAGCCAACAGTAACAGCCTGGTTGATCAGGGTTTGATCCACAGAAGGCCTGCTCTGGGACCGGGGAGCATTGGCCCCCGAAAACCTGCCTGAGGTATCATATGTAGGATCATATTTACACAGAAAATCCTTAGATACTTTGATAGCATTTGGGGATAAACTCTCTATTTAAAATAAATTCTCTCACAGCGCAGAGCGTCACCTGGAAGGCGGGCACGGGCAGTCACCTGGAAGGCGGGCACGGGCAGTTACCAACCCGCAGAACAGTTAACTACATACTTTATATGAGTCAGTGACTGGAGTAACTAGATGTATTTCTGTAGCTGTGTGATCAGAGAAAGGTATCCCCGTATTCCATAAGACCAGCCTCATCTACTCAATGCACGCAAAAGGAATAATGGAGGGTAGTCACAAAATACCAGGGGGTTATGTGTGTGTGTGTGTGTACTCACGTAATTGTGGTGGCAGGGGTCGAGTCATAGCTCCTGGCCCCACCTCTTCACTGGTCGCTACTAGGTCCACTCTCTCCCTGCTTCATGAGCATTATACCTCTTCTTAAAGCTGTGTATGGGTCCTGCCTCCACTACGTCATTCTCCAGACTGTTCCACTTCCTGACAAATCTGTGACTGAAGAAATATTTCCTAACATCCCTGTGACTCATCTGAGTCTTCAACTTCCAATTGTGACCCCTTGTTGCTGTGTCCCACCTCTAAAACATTGTCCCTATCCACCTTGTCATTCCTTTCAGCACAAGTACGTATGCACATGTATACTGTGTCAATTTGTACACATACTTAAAAATGCAAATAAACTTCAAGACCCACGATCATCAGAGATATAAACCCTGAAGAGGATTAAGAAATCAAGAATTATCATTATTATTATTATTATGAATCTACCTACTTTCCTCTTCTTTCTTCTCCATCTCTTCTTGTTTACATCTTTCACCTTCTCGTATTCTTCCCTTTTCTTCCCATCATGTTTATCATCTTGCACTATTTCTATACTACCATACTCACCATCCTCAATTATCCTTGACATATAAGCTTCCCAATTATTTTTTTTTTTACCAACATACTTCCCCTTCCCCTCCCACTCTCCCTTCACCTACCCCTTAAACCTCTCCAGCCACCTTCCCCTCATCCTTTCCCTTCCCTCTTCCCTTCCACCCTCACTCTGTTTTTTAGTCACCTTCAGGTATGTTTCCTAGTGGGGTACAAGGTCAGTACCCACGTGGGGTACTAGGTCAGTACCCACGTGGAGTACTAGGTCAGTACCCACGTGGGTTACTAGGTCAGTACCCACGTGGGGTACTAGGTCAGTACCACGTGGGGTACTAGGTCAGTACCCACGTGGGGTCTAGGTCAGTACCCACGTGGGGTACTAGAGTCAGTACCCACGTGGGTACTAGGTCAGTACCCACGTGGGGTCTAGGTCAGTACCCACGTGGGGTACTGGGTAGTACCCACGTGGGGTACTAGGTCAGTACCCACGTGGGGTACTAGGTCAGTACCCACGTGGGGTACTAGGTCAGTACCCACGTGGGGTACTAGGTCAGTACCCACGTGGGGTACTAGGTCAGTACCCACGTGGGGTACTAGGTCAGTACCCACGTGGGGTACTAGGTCAGTACCCACGTGGGGTACTAGGTCAGTACCCACGCGGGATGGTGACCGCCCTGGGAGGTACTACAGTTCTGCCATGTGAAACATTTTGCACTCTGGCAGTGTGGATAAAATTCCCCAGTAAAGGGGTATCTCTACCCTCTCACCCCCTCTCAGCCCCCTCAACCCTCTGAGGGACTTAGCCCTCCCAGAAGGGGTTAATGGATTCTTCCTTTCTCGCAAACAGCTTTATTAAAACCACATGTATGTACCATACCGTCACGAGGCACACCTTCCTCTCCTTGCTAGAGTTCCTGATCAACTACACAACGAGGTTAAACAGAAAATTACTCTTTCTCCTTAGCAGGAAAATTAAGGGAAAACCTGCACCCCACTTTATCTACAAGTTGGGACTATTAGAAATTCTAGTCTATAGCTAGATAACAAGAAACCTACCCTCTTGTATTGAATACTTTTGCAATGTGTAGTAATGAAGGTATATAAAGCTGAACTCAGCAGTTCTTTTGTGCGGAGGGTGACTGTGGGCGCTGGGCAGGGCGACAAGCTAGGTTGAATTCAGATATCAGAGCGTGATCATACGTCACAAATCTCCCACTAAGAACAAAGAAAATGATGACTTTGTGCGGTAAATTCTTGATACTGTCAATCCCCACTAGGAAAACTAGTATTAAAAGAAACATGAGTGTATCATCGGGTATAATCCCGATAAGTGTAAAATTTGTGTCGTGGTGCGCATTCAGGTGTTATGAACAAAGGGACAAGATATCACCCTATTGCGTAAAGACTGACTGAAGTGACTCCCTATCGACGAGTAAGGACATAACTAGGCATCTGTAGCAGCCTACTCAAGACATCGATACCGGGATATACTATCCCTACCACAAACTAGGGGAAATTGAGTCAGTTACATACCCAGGTAAGTCCAGGCATACCCACACCAACCTTTGAAGATATACCGTTGAAGTTTCGAGAGTTTCTCTACTCTCTGAGCCCGGCCATGGGCCAGGCTCGTCTGGTGCTTGCCTGGTCAACCAGGCTGTTGCTGCTGGAGGCCCGCTGTCCCACATATCCATCACAGCCTGGTTGATCTGGCACGTGAAGATACTTGTCCAGTTTCCTCTTGAAGGCTTCTACACTTGTTCCAGTCGTGTTTCGGAATAGGTAGGGGTGAGATTTGACTGGAATTACCAATAGATCCCCGTGATATCTGGATGATTCACCCAAACCCAAGTATCACTACGCATTTCAGATGATAGTGAAATGACGGATATACGCTCATTTGGGGCAAATTGTTTTCTAACAAAATTGTTAATCCACAGCCACTGTGGAATCTGGAACGGCATCCCGAAGGGATATCCAGGGAGAGGCTGCTGGACATCGTGCCGTTAACACATAAGTACCGATTGCTATGTTTGTTTCATGCAGAAAAGTGTACTTATCTAACCAGTTTTCCACAGGCAGGTTGCTGATGTATTGCACTCTGCCAGGGTTGCTAGTGTTTTGCACTCTGGCAGAGCTGCTGTGTTGCACTCTGGCACGGTTCCAGGTATTTTACACTTGCATTCTGGCAGAGCTACTGTGCTGCACTCTGGCAGGG
>WNWK01057672.1:0-10675 GCA_009830355.1 Cherax destructor
AATAATTTTTTTTTATGCATGTTACAAGGGGGGGGGGGGGGGGGGGGGGGGGGGGGGGGGGGGGGGGGGGGGGGGGGGGGGGGGGGGGGGGGGGGGGGGGGGGGGGGGGGGGGGGGGGGGGGGGGGAAAAAAAAAAAAAAAAAAAAAAAAAAAAAAAAAAAAAAAAAAAAAAAAAAAAAAAAAAAAAAAAAAAAAAAAAAAAAAAAAAAAAAAAAAAAAAAAAAAAAAAAAAAAAAAAAAAAAAAAAAAAAAAAAAAAAAAAAAAAAAAAAAAAAAAAAAAAAAAAAAAAAAAAAAAAAAAAAAATAGGGGGATATGCTGTCTAGAGTGGTTTTTTATCATCCTGACTGGCCTTTTCTTGGGGATGAGTGGCTAAGGTGTTTAATGTTTTCCCCATGACAAATTTCCTAGGTGAGATAAGGGGGAGATAAGAGAATGATATGTGCAATGAGAGCTGGTTTAGGCAATAATAGATCTTAGATAATATACCTACTGTCCTTGGATTTTCTTGAAATTTTGTATGTGTTTGGAATTTAAGACTACTGTCAAGGTGGATTCCTAGAATTTTCCCTCTGTGAGCCTTGTGATGGTGAACCATTTAGCGTTATGATGGAAATTTTAAATGGGCCAAAATGAATGTAGTAGGTTAAAATTTTAAATTTTATTGAAAACAACCGAATTTTGCTTTCAGGTTGGGGATCCAAAATTTGATCGACGATTTCGCCCCCTTTTTGGCCTTTTTTGGCAAATTTGTTTCAGTCTCCTAAAATTATAGTTTTCCGAACTCCATTTCTTTATCGATTATACGAAACCGCCCCATTTTTAATTTCAACTACCCAAAATAGTGGTAGAAATGGCAATTTGGGCCCAAATTTTACACAAATTTCAAAAGATGCCAATTTCAAAAAAGGGGCCATAATAAACAAGGCAGACATTCCTGGCACTAAAATAACATCTTTTCTGTTCGTTAGTCACGTCTCCAGGCCCCTCTTACATTACTTTTGCTTTCCATTTTGAATGTTTATTCTTACAAAAAATAGAAGATTTACTGTTATGTATACAACTGCATCATTGTAAAAATGATATAAATAATATCAGCGCACTTGTGCAAGAATATTAGACTCTCCAGTTGATGTGTATTGGACGCATGGTGTGATTTGTTTACTCTTGAACATCGGCCAAAATCGAACATTTTCGCTACTTTGCGCTCAGTTTCAAGGTACTTGTCATCGTGAAACCAGTCCAAATTATCTCTATTTCTGTAATATATCATCTATTCTATAAAATGAGACTATGAAAACGAGAATACAAGCATAAATACCATACGAAAATAGACTGCAAAGTCGCTGTTTTAAACCAAAAACACGGTCAGTTTTTTTTCGTCATTATGCACTGTGTGGTGCAGGAATTTTTTTTATACTGCGCACACTGACCGCACAGACCCATTCTATCACAATTAGGCCTAACAGCCTGTTTCTGCTTGATTTGAGAGCGCTAGAATTTAGGTGTACTAGTACGTCAATAACCCCAGGGCGTAAGCTGTACTAGTACGACCAAAACCCCAAAAGGGTTAACAACTCAAAATATTCCCTCCATCTTCCCGATACCTTTAACTCTCCATTTAATAACTCTCCTCTCCTATTTTTAACTGTCAAATTCATTTGTTCCCTAGGCTTCCTCAACTTATTAATCTCACTCCAAAACTTTTTCTTATTTTCAACAAAATTTGTTGATAACATCTCACCCACTCTCTCATTTGCTCTCTTTTTATATTGCTTCACCACTCTCTTAATCTCTCTTTTTCTCTATATATACTCTTCCCTCCTTGCATCACTTCTACTTTGTAAAACCTCTCATATGCTAACTTTTCTCCCTTACTACTCTCTTTACATCATCATTCCACCAATCGCTCTTCTTCCCTCCCGCACCCACTTTTCTGTAACCACAAACTTCTGCTGAACACTCTAACACTACATTCTTTAACCTACCCCATACATATTCAAATTCAAATTCAAATTCTTTATTTCTAGTAATATACAAGGTGGGGTGTACTTATAATTATACATTTTATGAAGTAGATATTACAAGATGGCCAATAATATGCCTAGGTATGACTAGGCTTTTCAGGCAGTCTTATGATAGGTCTTACTCAATAGCGACACAATGATTATACAGATAGTAAGGTTAGGTAATTGTAGTGATTAACTAGGTTTACAAAATTGAGGTACTGGAATTTAAACATTTAAGAATTTAACAATTAGTTTAAGAATTTAACAATTAGTTTATATATTAATGGTAAAGGTGATGTATTGGCATAATAAAGTTTCTATATTGTCTTAGGCCTACACTCTCACTAGCCCATCTATCCTCCAATAGTTGTTTATATCTTACCCTAACTGCCTCCTCTTTTAGTTTATAAACCTTCACCTCTCACTTACTTACTGCTTCTATTTTCCTTGTATCCCATCTACCTTTACTCCCACTTTAGCTACAACTAAAAAGTTATCTGATATATCTGTGGCCCCTCTATAAACATGTACATCCTGAAGTCTACTCAACAGTCTTTTATCTACCAATACATAGTCCAACAAACTTCTGTTATTACACCCTACATCATATCTTGTATACTTATTTATCTTCTTTTTCTTAAAATAGTATGTATTATCTATAACTAAACCCCTTTCTATACAAAGTTCAATCAAAGGGCTCCCATTATCATTTACACCTGGCACCCCAAACTTATTATAATGTATTATTATTACAGTCATCCCTTGGTTTTCGATTGTCTCAGTTTTCACCGATTTTGGTTTTCGCTCACTTTTTTCGTGGAAAAATTGTCTCAGTTTTTGCCGATTGTCTGTTTTTGCCGATGGTACGGAACCTGTACACCAGTGCCGCGCACATACAAAGGCCGTAGGCCCGCCACCCACGCACCTCCCACGCACATTGTCACGCAGTCTAGCATTGTTTATGCTTGAGTGAACATCACCCCAGGAGTTCATTCAAAACATTTATTAACAATTCATTGTTTTTGGCCCTTGATTATTGTGTGTGACTACTAAATAAGCTACCATGGGCCCAAAGAAAGCTCCTAGTGTCAGTTCTTTGGTAAAGAAAGTGAGGAACACCGTAGAAATGAAGAAAGAAATAATAGAAAAATATGATAGTGGTGTACGTATTGCCGAGCTCGCCAGGATATACAAGAAAAACCCATCAGCCATCAGTTCCGTTGTTGCTAAGAGAAAAGAAATCACGGAAGCTAATGTTGCGAAAGGGGTGAATGCAATAACGAAACAGAGATCACAAACAGTTGAAAATATGGAGAAATTGTTATTGGTGTGGATAAACAAAAAACTGCTAGCGGGTGATAGTGTTGTGCAATCCATCATATGTGAAAAAGCAAGGCAGTTGCATGCCAATCTTGTCAAGAAAATGACTGAAACCAGTGTTGATGTTGATGAATTTAAAGCCAGCAAAGGCTGGTTCGAAAACTTCAAGAAGTGAAGTGGCATACCCAGTGTTGTAAGGCATGGTGAGGGTGCCAGTTCAGATAAACATGGGGCTGAAAAATTTGTGCGTGACTTTAAAGAATGTGTAGAGGCAGAAGAATTCCAACCCCAACAAGTGTTTAATTGTGACGAAACAGGCCTCTTTTGGAAGAAAATGCCAAGGAGGACCTACATCAAGCAGGAGGAAAAGGCAATGCCAGGACACAAGCCTATGAAAGACAGGCTAACTCTAATGTTGTGTGGTAACGCTAGTGGGGATTTCAAAGTGTAGCCTTTACTGGTGTATCACTCTGAAAATCCCAGAGTGTTCAAGAAATACAGTGTTGACAAGAGTAAATTATGTGTGATGTGGAAGTCTAATGCTAAGGCATGGGTCACTAGGGAAATTTTCCTGGAATGGTTTAATCAAGTGTTTGGCCCCAGTGTGAAGAAATATCTATTGGAGAATAAATTGCCACTTAAGTGCCTCCTGGTAACGGACAATGCTCCTGGTCATCCTCAAGACTTAGAAGACCAAATATCTAAGGAATTCAAATTTGTAAAAGTGAAGTTCTTGCCTCCTAACACCACTCCTCTCATCCAGCCCATGGACCAGCAGGTCATTGCAAACTTCAAAAAACTGTACACCAAAGCAATGTTTCAAAGGTCCTTTGATATGACGAATGACTGCATTGACCCTAAAAGAGTTCTGGAAGGATCACTTCAATGTCATCCATTGCATAGGCCTTATAGATAAAGCTTAGCAGGGAGTGGCTTCCAGGACGATGAACTCTGCTTGGAGAAAGTTGTGGCCAGATTGTGTCCCAGAGAGGGATTTTGAAGGGTTTGGGGCTGACCCTGAGGAGCCAATGGAAGTTGTGGAAAGTATTGTGGCATTGGAGAATTGCTTGGGGTTGGATGTGAGTAGCCAGGATGTGGAAGAGTTGGTGGAGGACCACAATGAAGATCTAACCACTGAAGAGCTGCAGGAGATTTGTGGAATGTGGAGTAGGGTGCATTCATTTGTGGAGGAACATCACCCTGACAAAGATGTTGCAATCCGTCTCATGAACATGTTCAATGACAATCTTTTTTCTTATTTTAGGGACATTTTAAAGAGCCACCAGACAGAGCTCTCTGGACAGATATTTAGTGCCACAGGTGTGCAGTGACTCTCAAGCTGGTCCTAGTGGGATTAGAAGACAAAGAAGGGAAGTGACCCCAGATGAGGACTTGGTACCTAGAGTCCTTATGGAGGGGGATTCCCCTTCCAAAAAATAGGGTCTCTTCCCTCTCCCCTCCTCCCTCTCTTCCATCCAGCGATATCAGTCTTCAATAAAGGTAAGTGCCACATAGTTCATTCATTTGTGTATGGAAATCTATCTTCAAGGCCCCAAATTTTTTTTTTCTAAACTTCTGGGTTTCTGGAATGGATTAATTGAATTTCCATTATTTCTTATTGGGAAAATAGTTTTGGTTTTTGCCGATTTTAATTTTAGTTGATCCATCTGGAACGGATTAAACACGAAAACCAAGGGATGACTGTATTATTAATTTAGGGAACTGAAGCTCGCTCGTTATAATTATTATAATTATGATTATTATTATTAATTTTATAGGAAACTGGAGAACAGATCCAATTCCCTAGATCAAGAGCCCTCACCAGCATCAAGGAACCTTGATCTAGGGAATTGGATCTGTGCTTCAGTTCCCTAAATTAATAATAATAATAATAATATTTATAGATGGCGTTGTAAGAGAAGTGAATGCGAGGGTCTTGGCAAAAGGTGTGGGGTTAAAAGATAAAGAATCAAATACAAAGTGGGAGTTGTCACAGTTGCTTTTTGCTGATGACACTGTGCTTTTGGGAGATTCTGAAGAGAAGTTGCAGAGGTTGGTGGATGAATTTGGTAGGGTGTGTAAAAGAAGAAAATTAAGAGTGAATATAGGAAAGAGTAAGGTGATGAGGATAACAAAAAGATTAGGTGATAATAGATTGGATATCAGATTGGAGGGAGAGAGTATGAAGGAGGTGAATGTATTCAGATATTTGGGAGTGGACATGTCAGCAGATGGGTCTATGAAGGATGAGGTGAATCATAGAATTGATGAGGGGAAAAGGGTGAGTGGAGCACTTCGGAGTCTGTGGAGACAAAGAACTTTGTCCATGGAAGTAAAGAGGGGAATGTATGAGAGTATAGTTATACCAACACTCTTATATGGGTGTGAAGCATGGGTGATGAATGTTGCAACGAAGAGAAGGCTGGAGGCAGTGGAGATGTCATGTCTGAGGTCATTGTGTGGTGTGAATATAATGCAGAGAATTTGGAGTTTGGAAATTAGGAGGAGGTGCGGGATTACCGAAACTATTATCCAGAGAGCTGAGGAGGGGTTGTTGAGGTGGTTCGGACATGTAGAGAGAATGGAACGAAACAGAATGACTTCGAGAGTGTATAAATCTGTAGTGGAGGGAAGGCGGGGTAGGGGTCGGCCTAGGAAAGGTTGGAGGGAGGGGGTAAAGGAAGTTTTGTGTGCGAGGGGCTTGGACTTCCAGCAAGCATATGTGAGCGTATTTGATAGGAGTGAATGGAGACAAATGGTTTTTAATACTAGACGTGCTGTTGGAGTGTGAGCAAAGTAACATTTATGAAGGGATTCAGGGAAAAGTCCTGGAGATGGGAAGTACAGTGTCTGCACTCTGAAGGAGGGGTGTTAATGTTGAAGTTTTATAACTGTAGTGTAAAGCACCCCTCTGGCAAGACAGTGATGGAGTGAATGATGATGAAAGTTTTTCTTTTTTGGGCCACCCTGCCTTGGTGGGAATCCGCCGATGTGTTAAAAAAAAAAAAAAATTTATGGTTGTATTTTCTTTTCGTGGTTTCATTTGATAGAATGGAAAACATACTACAGAAATAGAGATGATTTTGATTAGTTTCATGATGAAAACGACCTTGAAATTGAGCTCAAAGTAGGGAAATGTTCGATTTTGCCAAATGTTCAGAGTAAACAAATCACGGCACGTGTCCAATACACATCAACTGGTGAGTCTAATATTCTTTCACAATGCATTGATATTATTTATACCATTTTTACAATAATGCAATAGTCTGCATAACGGTAAATCTTCTATTTTTGTGTGAATAAAAATAAAAATAAAAAGCAAGAGTAATATAAGAGTGGCCTAAAGACATGACCAATGAACAGATAACATCTTATTTTAGTGCCAGAATGTCTGCATTGTTTATTCTGGAACCTATTTTGAAATTGACAACTTTTTTATTTTGCATGAATATTCCAAATTACAATTTCTGACCACTTTATTGGGTAGTTGAAATCGGTAAATTGGTGGTTTTTATACTCAATCAATAGAACAAAAGGAGTTCTAAAAAATATCTATGAGTTTGGTCGACTGAACAATAGAATTTAGCGAAAATAGGGCTCAAAGTCGGCAAAATTGCCATGCATTATATATCACCGAGATCACTAACTTCGCGAGAGCATAATTCTGTAAGTTTTCCATCAAATTTCATACTTTTTGGTGTCATTACCATCGGGAAAAGATTCTCTAACATTTCATAAGAAAATAATTTTTTTTGTTTTTTAAATTTTGTGACAACAGGAGAGCACTCAGGATTAGGGTTGTGACAGTCAAAGGGTTAAATCAGATGAGGACGACAGACTACAGAGAGATCTGGACAGGCTGGACGTGTGGTCCAGCAACTGGCTCTCGAATTTAACCTGCCAAAGCAAAGTCATGAAGATTGGGGAAGGGCAAAGAAGACCGCAGACAGAGTATAGGCTAGGTGGCCAAAGACTGCAAACCCCAGTTCAAGGAAAAGACTGGGTGAGTATAATACCGAGCACATCTCTGGAAGCACACATCAACCAGATAACTCCTGCAGGATATGGGCGCCTGGCAAACCTGAGAATAAGTTCCGATACCTCAGTAAGGAATCGTTAAGACTCTGTACACCGTGACGCCAGGCCCTACTGAGTATGCAGCACCAGTTTGGAACCCACACCTGGTCAAACACATCAAGAATTAGAGAAAGTGCAAAGGTTTGCAACAAGGCTATTCCAAAAGGGAAAACCCACGGAGAAAGGTTAAGGGAAATTGGCCTGACAACACTGAAGGGCAGGAGGGTTAGGAAGACATGATAATGACATACAAAATACTGCAAAGGGAAAAGATAAGGTGGGCAGAGACAGGATATTCTAGAGATGGAACACAGAAACGGGTCACAATTGGAAGTTGAAGACTAGATGAGTCAAGAGATGTTAGGAAGTATTTTTCAATCATAGAGTTGTCAGAAGTGGAATAGTCTGGCAAGTGATGTAGTGGAGGTAGAAACCATATAGTTTTAAGACAAGGTATGATGAAGCTCAAAGAGCAGGAGAAAGTGGACCTAGTAGTGATCAGTGAAGAGGCAGGGCCAGGAGCTGCGTCTCTGAGCCCTGCAACCATGTCATTTACTTTTTTTTAAAGAGTTGTTGATGTGTGAGTTTTGGAGGGGGAGTAAAGGTGGGTTACCCCATGTTGGGGAAAACCTCCAAACACCCCTTTTTCCAAGCCTTTTTAAATTTTACTTTTTTTCCTTTAACCACGGGGAACCCCCCTTGGAGAAAAGGGACCCTTTCAACAAAAAAATTTGTCCAGGGACCCCGGGGTGCTCAGCATTTTTAAAAAAACCCCCCTAAGGGGGAACCAGTGTTTTTTGACAGGCGCCAGCATGGCCTGCAACAGCAGGGTTTGGGGTGTTTTTCATCCTTTTTTTGCACCTGCTCCACATTTCCAAATCCCCTTAACCTTTTGAAGAAGGCACTTCCCCTTCCATTTTTTTTCCCCCCCTCCTCCCCTTTTGGAACCCCGCCTTTTGACCCCTCCCCCCTTTCCAGCTGCTGTTGAACCTTTTCTTTTTCGGGGGTTACCCTTTCCCTTTTTTTCCCCCCCCCAAGGGGTTCCGACATCCCCCACCACCTCTAACCCCCAAAGATTTCCCAAAACCCCCAAAATTTTTTTCCCCAAAACAGGCCGGCTCAGGCTCGGGTTTTCTGGGGTTTTGCCCCAAAAAACCTTCAAAACCCCTTCTAGGACACAGTCTGGCCACAATTTTCCCGGGGAGAGTTCAAAGTCCTGGGTACCCCCAAAACCCCCTTAAAACCCAAATACAGAAAAATGGGAAATTTTTTTTTCCAAAATTTCTTTGGGGGTTATGTTCATGTCTGTTCAAATAAGCTTTTTTAAACATTTTTGGATGTTTTTTTTGGGGAAATAACCTGGGGGTCCAGGGGTTTTGGAGGAGAGGAGGGAAAGGGGAAAAGAACCCACTTTATAATTTTAAATTTTCCCCAAATTTTTCTAAAATTTTGGAGGATGAAAGGAGCATTGTCCATTATAACCCCTTTAAAAAAATTTTTGCCAAAAAGATTTTCCCCTTAAAACACTAGCCAAACACTTCATTGAACCAATCTAAAAAAATTTTTCCCTTTTTTTGGACCCAACCCTTTTTGTTAGACTTCCACATCACACTTTGGGGGGTTTTGCTGACCCCCCCTCTGCCAAACATCGGGTTTTTTCAAAAAGATACACTGGGGAAACCCCCTTTTTCAATAAACCCCCTGGCTTTGGGGGACAAAGCATCAAAGTTAGCCTGTCTTTAAAAGGTTTTGGTCCTTTTTTGGCCTTTTTTCCCCCCGGGGAAGCAGGTCCTGTTGGGCTTTTTCCCAAAAAAAGGGCCCTTTTCATCACAAAAAACACGGGGGGAATTTGCCCCCATGTACCCGGGGAATTTGGGGCCCTATTTTTCTGGGGAAATTTTTTCCCCAACGGGCCCCCCCATGCCTCACAACACTATGTATGCCAGTACGCCTTAAATTTTTTTAAAAACCGCCTCTGCTGGCTTTAAATTTTCCCCCCACCCCTGTTAAGGGGTTTTCTTAAGGAGAAACATGCAACCGCCCCTTCTTTTTTAAAAATTATTCCCTCCAAACAGTATTCCTGCTAACTGTTTCTCGTTGGGGCCAAAACCAACAAAAACCTTCCACATTTTCCAGCACTTGGTCTGTGTTTTGTGATCACAGATGCAACCTTTTTTTAACAACAGCTTCTTTTTTTTACCTTTTAAAATTTTATCCCAATGGTGAGATGGTAGAATAGGGTTTAAACAGTTTGGCCAGCTCACCGATACCACCCCCACTTTCATATTTTTTGGATTTTTTTTCACTTCTATCGCATATATTTTTTGTTCCCTTTCCCAGGCTTTAAAAACCAGATCTTTTTCCGGGGGCCCCTGGGGGCTTTTGCAGTTAAAAAACCAAAAAAAATGGGAATAAACAATAATTTTAATGATGGGGGGGGGGGGTGGTCGCCTGCCGGGGGGAAATAGCACACTGGGGGCCCTGGAGTGGGGCGTCAGCTGGGGGCCCCAACGGGGAGGTCCGGACCAAAAAGGGGGGGAAAACAATCAAAAAAACGGATGTCGATTTTAAATTTTTTTGGAAGGCCATATCAATAAAAGGATGATTTTAAAACGAAGTCGAGGAAAAATGTACCCTTAAAAATTTTCACCGTTTTCCTTCCTTACACAACTGTTTTAAGGAAAAAAGGGAAAACCAAGAAAACAGTAAAAGCACCATATTTAATGAAAAAATGGCCATTTGAAAGCCAAAAAAGTGGAACAGTGAAAAGGGGGAGCCTGTTCAGGACTCTCCCGTACCTGAAAATTCCCCAAAATTGGGGTTTTTTAATACAGTAAAACCCCCGGGTTTAAAAAAAAAAGCTCCAGAAGCCTTTTTAAACCCAAAAATTTTAAAGTCAACCCCAAATTTCCCCCTGAAATAAAAAGGAAAAAACCTTTTAACCATTTCCCCCAAATCCAAAAAAAATTTAAAAAAAAATTTTAATGAGATTTTTAAATTTAGTTCTACATACCACACATAAGAATTTTTCTACATAGTAAAGAAAATTTTAAAAAAAAGCATGTATTTTTTAACCCTTTTTAAATTTTTCCCCATCGGGTATTTTGTTTTCTGCCGGAAAATTTTCCCAACGGGGGATCTACGTTTTTTTTAAAAGCTTTTTTAACCTTCCATGATAAGCCTGAGTTGCCCAGAGATTAGAGAATGGGTCGCACTGTGGTGTGTAAAAAAATTTACAAACAAAAAAACCCCCCCTTATTTTAAAGAAAA
>WNWK01057673.1:0-10675 GCA_009830355.1 Cherax destructor
TGTCGAAGTATGTATTAAATAGGTGTAGGAAGAAGAGGGAGGAATGACGGTTTCATGTGTGGAGGTCGCGAGGCTTTGGGGCGCTAAGTGCAGGGCAACAATTATGTATTACTGAAGCGAGATTGGAGTGTATTGCGACAAATTGTTTGCAAAGTATTTGGAACGTGATGAGGTGGGTGAACGGGAGGTAGGTGTGGTTCTGCAAGAGATGTTGGGGCGTTTAGGAGATAATGATCGTATATGTTTGGAGGGCCTATTAGTGAGGAGGAAGTATGAGAGGCAGTGAATGGGTTAAGTAAAGGAAAAGCGCCTGGGTTTGATGGGATGATAAAAGAATTGTATTGGGTACATTGGGACATTTTAAGGGAGTGTTTGGTAGTACTATTTAATACAATGAAGGAGGAGGGGCATATTGGGATGGGGCAAGGAACTGGTGTGGTGGTTTTAATTACAGACCCTTGGCATTAATGAATGCCGATTATAAAATATTTGCGAAGTTGTTAGGAAACCGACTGAAGAAAGTATTAGGTAGGGTAATAGAGGATGACACTGTGCTTTTGGGAGATTCTGAAGAGAAGTTGCAGAGGTTGGTGGATGAATTTGGTAGGGTGTGTAAAAGAAGAAAATTGAAAGTGAATATAGGAAAGAGTAAGATGATGAGGATAACAAAAAGATTAGGTGATGAAAGATTGGATATCAGATTGGAGGAGAGTATGGAGGAGGGAATGTATTCAGATATTTGGGAGTGGACATGTCAGCAGATGGGTCTATGAAGGATGAGGTGAATCATAGAATTGATGAGGGAAAAAGGGTGAATGGAGCACTTCGGAGTCTGTGGAGACAAAGAACTTTGTCCATGGAAGTAAAGAAGGGAATGTATGAGAGTATAGTTATACCAACACTCTTATATGGGTGTGAAGCATGGGTGATGAATGTTGCAACAAGGAGAAGGCTGGAGGCAGTGGAGATGTCATGTCTGAGGTCAATGTGTGGTGTGAATATAATGCAGAGAATTCGGAGTTTGGAAATTAGAGGAGGTGCGGGATTACCAAAACTATTATCCAGAGAGCTGAGGAGGGGTTGTTGAGGTGGTTCAGACATGTAGAGAGAATGAAACGAGACAGAATAACTTCGAGAGTGTATAAATCTGTAGTGGAGGGAAGGCGGGGTAGGGGTCAGCCTATGAAATGTTGGAGGGAGGGGGTAAATTAAGTTTTGTGTGTGAGGGGCTTGGACTTCCAGCAAGCATGTGTGAGCGTATTTGATAGGAGTGAATGGAGACAAATGGTTTTTAATACTTGACGTGCTGTTGGAGTGTGAGTAAAGTAACATTTATGAAGGGATTCAGGGAAACCGGCAGGCCAGACTTGAGTCCTGGAGATGGGAAGTACAGTGTCTGCACTCTGAAGGAGGGGGGGTGTTAATGTTGCAGTTTTATAACTGTAGTGTAAAGCACCCCTCTGGCAAGACAGTGATGGAGTGAATGATGATGAAAGTTTTTCTTTTTCGGGCCACCCTGCCTTGGTGGGAATCAGCCGATGTGTTAATAAAAAAATAATAGAGGAGGGTCAGTTTGGGATAACAGGAAGGTGTATGGGTAGGGGTCATGAAAGGATTAGGGAATTTATTGAGAAAAGTGAGGAAGGGGTAATAGGTTACGTGGATGACACTACAATTTTAGTTTCCGGTATGGAAAGCTTAGGGACTGTAGGTCGGATAATGAATGTGTTTTGCAGAGCTACTGGGATGAGTGTGAATGGTGAAAAATCGAAGTTATTGGAAGTGGAGGCGTGGGATGGGAGACATGGTGGAAAGGCACAGATGGGGAATAGTAACGAATATAAGGATATGTGGGATTACGTATTTAAATAATATGGGAGAAATGCATATTGTTAATTCTGACATAGTTGTGCAACAAGCGTTGCGTAGGATGGAGAGATGAAGACCACGTGATCTATCGTTACATCAGAGGGTTATAGTGGTCAACACATTAGTGTATAGCAAGGTATGGCATGTGGCAGTAATATTTTCCTTATTGCAAAATAGAGGTGAGGGCTTTGAGATACATATGGGGATTTCATTCAGTAGGCCATTGTTATGCAGGGACATTGTTAGGAACGGAGTGGACAGGGGTGGACTGGGGCTAATAGCTTTGGATAGATGTATGCTTTGTATGTATGTTAAGAGATGTGTGAGTCACTGGGGGGGGGACTGGAGGAGGGGAGGGTGGGGAAGATGGTGGAGGACATTGGTAAATGGTGGAAAGGAAAGGAGTTAGGATGGGGTTTGGATCTTTTACGGCAAATGATGGTGTTGAAACGACCGTGTCATTTGTCAGCGGGTACTCTCGAGACAATAGGGTGGGGTAGGACTGTAGTTAAGGGTGTTAGTGAGTATCCTATGTATGATTCGATCGCTATATGGGCAGGATTTAAGGGATTGAAGTTATATTCGAGGGATATGGAATTAATGTATATATTCCTGCATGGTGTGGTTGTGTCAAGGGCAGTTTTATTCAATATGGGAATCACCAAGGATGGAAGCTGCGGGAGATGTGAGTATCAGGAAACGGGATTACACGCAATATATTTTTGTGAAACTTTAGGGCCGGTGCAGGAATGGATGAGTGGTGTTTTAAGAAAGAGGGGGGGGAGGGGTTGCCGTTCTTAGAGCAATAAGTCTAGATTTAAATGGTATGGGGAAGCATGAACATAACCGATAATGCACTTAATGGTGGATTTTGTATGCGTGTCGTGGAGGGTGCGGGAGGTGGGGGTCAGGGAACGAATCAGGGCAAAAGCGGCGAGCATGATACGTATGAGAAATAGGAATATGAGGGTGTATGGTAGGGGTTTTGAGGTTTTATTCGGTAGAGCGTATAGAGAGATGAGTTTACAGGATTTATTGACAGGGCGGGAGGTGAAACTGATGGGGGCTTGACACCGAGAAGGAGGGTCATCAGGAATGATTGAGGGCGCAATGAGTGGGTGGGGAAGAGAGAGCATATGAGGTGGGGATTGTGAGGACGAATGTCATAGTTTGTAGGTTTGTAAGCTAATGATGGGATACGACGTTAGTGGTAGGGAAGAGTAGGGGCTGAGGGGAGATGGGGACGGGGAACAGTTGTTTTTGTGGGGTGAACGTTTTCTGACTTTTTAGGATAGGTAGGTTAGTTGATATGAGTGGAAACTGCATAATTGTGTTGACTTATGTGACGGACTCAGGGGCTTGACTTTATGTCAGGGGATATGCGTGGGTTTGTCTGGCCTTTGGACGGGGCAGTGGGCGTGTAGTGTGGCCTTGTGTAGTGGCCTTATCCTCGTAGTGCTTGGATATGCTCCCAAGCCATGAAAGGTCAAGTGGAGCGTTTGGACTATTCCACCTTGAGGTGGAAGTGTGTTTCGTGGTATGCATGAGGTACAGTATGGTAAGTCTTTATGTAGTGCAATGAGAGCACTAAGGGCGACAACAGAGCTGCAGATTCGGTTAAAGTGGGAGCTTGTATGTTAAGCATAGCTCTTATGAAGGTGTATCATGCTTCTGGTTGGTAATCCTATAACGAGTGGAGAATTTCACTGGATGTCAAGTGCCTATTGTACGGCATTCGGTGTGGCTGATAATTTATACATTATGCCGAATAAATAGGTACCGGATAGAGCATAAAGATGAGGTGCTGTAATAGGGATTCACATTGTAATAAACATTGAGAGTCATATATACGAAGGAAGGGTGTTAATGTTGCAGTATTATAACTGTAGTGTAAAGCACCCCTCTGGCAAGACAGTGATGGAGTGAATGATGATGAAAGTTGATCTTTTTCGGGCCACCCTGCCTTGGTGGGAATCGGCCGATGTGTTAATAAAAAAAAAAAGTAAGTATAAGCGTACAGTATTTCACAAGAACACAAGAAAGGAGGAACACTGCAGCAGGCCTGTTGGCCCACACTAGGCAGGTCCTTCACATTCCATCCCACTAACAGAATATTTGTTCAACCTAATTTTCAATGCTACCCAAGAAATAAGCTTTGATAATTTTATTTACTCATGTGCAATTCCCACTCAAATCCAACCCCTTTCACTCATGAATTTATCCAACCTAAATTTAAAACTACCCAAGGTCCTTGCTTCAATAACCCTACTAGGCAGACTGTTCCACTCATCAACTACCCTATTTCCAAACCAATACTTTCCTATATCCTTTCTAAATTTAAACTTATCTAACTTGAATCCATTATTGCGGGTTCTCTCTTGGAGAGATACCCTCAAGACCTTATTTATATCCCCTTTGTTAATACCCATTTTCCACTTGTATACCTCGATCATGTCTCCCTCATTCTACGTCTTACAAGTGAATGTAATTTAAGGGTCTTCAATCTTTCTTCGTAAGGAAGATTTCTAATGCTATGTATTAATTTAGTCATTCTACGCTGAATGTTTTCTAACGAATTTATGTCCATTCTGTAATATGGAGACCAGAACTGAGCTCGTAATCTAGGTGAGGCCTTACTAATGATGTATAAAGCTGTAATATAACCTCTGGACTTCTGTTGCTAACACTTCTTGATATAAATCCCAGTAATCTATTTGCCTTATTACGTACGCTTAGGCATTGCTGTCTTGGTTTAAGGTTGCTGCTTACCATCACCCCCAAGTCCTTCTCGCAATCTGTATGGCTAAGTTCTACGTTTTTAAATTATAAGTGCTTGGGTTATGGACACTCCCGAGCTTAAGAACTTCGCATTTATCTACATTGAACTGCATCTGCCATTTTTCTGACCAGGAACTGAGTTTGTCTAAATCCTCCTGTAGTTCACTGACATCTACGTCTGAATCGATTATCCTACCTATCTTCGTGTCATCAGCGAATTTGCTCATATCACTAGAAATTCCCTCGTCAAGGTCATTTATATATATTATAAACAACAACGGGCCCAAAACCGATCCCTGAGGAACGCCACTTGTTACAGATCCTCACTCCGATTTAACCCCATTTATGCACACCCTCTGCTTCCTATTGGTGAGCCATGACTCGATCCATGACAACACTTTTCCCCCAATGCCATGAGCAGCCACTTTCTTTAACAGTCTCTGATGTGGTACTCTATCAAAAGCCTTACTAAAATCCAAATAAACAATATCGAATTCTTTATCATTATCAACTGTCTCAAAAGCCTTACTGAAAAAAGTTAATAAATTAGTTAGGCAGGAACGGCCCCTGGTGAATCCATGCTGAGTATCATTAATCAAATTATGGCTATCGAGATGGCTTCTTATGTTATCAGCTATAATCGACTCTAGTAATTTGCCTACAATTGATGTTAGACTTATTGGGCGGTAATTTGATGGTAACGACTTGTCCCCTGCTTTAAAAATAGGAATTACATTAGCCAACTTCCACGTATCCGACACTACACCTGTTTGAAGAGATAGGTTTAAAATGTTAGTTAAGGGTTCACAGAGTTCCATTTTGCATTCCTTAAGAACCCTTGAAAAAAGCTCATCAGGACCTGGCGATTTATTTTGCTTCAAACGATCTATCTGTTTGATAACCATTTCACTAGTGACTGTGATACTACATAATTTATCTTATAAATTAGACACATATGCAACACTTGGGTATCTTTATTGAGGAAACGTTTCGCCACACAGTGGCTTCATCAGTCCAATACAAAAGGTTGGACAAGTGTTATAACTTGTCGGTTCTCTGAACCATTCATCTACATCCTGTCTGACACAGCAACAGCTTGGGATCTTGATACAAACGAATTCTTCAACACTTGTCCAACCTTTGGACGAAGACATACTTCGAATAGTGGATGGTACCACTATGACCCCGCCTCCTCCTGCTTCATCTCACCTGATTACAGCATATAAGCCACCTCTACGGCCTTGTGCTACACTTCTAACAAGATTGATGGACAGAACACATCGACTCCAGGCCGAGGGACTGATAACCTCAAACTCCTCCTCTCCTTACACCTTTCTATTTTGTATTGGACTGATGAAGCCACTGTGTGGCGAAACGTTTCCTCAATAAAGATACCCAAGTGTTGCATATGTGTCTAATTTATAACTTGTCGGTTCTCTGAACCATTCATCTACATAATTTATCTTCTTCAGGCCCACTAAAATACCTAGTTCTTGGGATATTATTAGTGTCTTCCTGAGTGAAAACCGAGAGAAAATAATTATTAAAGATAGAGCACATTTCATTCTCTTTGTCAGTAAGATACCCATAATTATTTTTAAGAGGACCTATCTTATCTCTAACTTTTGTTCTATACACCTGGAAAAAACTTTTTGGGTTAGTTTTCGAATCCCTAGCAACTTTAATTTCGTAGTCCCGTTTAGCTTTTCTTATCCCTTTTTAACATCTCTCTAATGTCAATATACTGATTCAAAAGATGACCCTCACCTCTTTTGATATGCCTGTAAATTCCTTTCTTCTGCCCTAAAAGATATTTGAGCCTATTATTCATCCATTTTGGGTCATTTCTATTCGATCTAATTTCTTTATATGGGATAAATGTTCTTTGGGCAGCCTGTATAGTGTTAAGAAAACTGTCATATTGATACCCCAGTCCACAGTTGATAAGTGTTCTCTAAGTCCATTATAATCTGCTAAACGAAAATCTGGGACCGTTACTGAATTATCCCTACTATCATACATCCATTCAATGCTAAAGGTAATTGACTTGTGGTCGCTTGAGCCGAGTTCCTCTGTAATTTCTAAATTATTAACAAGGGTTTCCTTGCTTGCCAGAACCAAGTCAAGTAGGTTATTTCCCCTTGTAGGTTCTGTTACAAACTGCTTCAAAAGCAATCCTGAACTACTTCTAAAAGTCGTTAGATTCTAAATTCCCTGTCAAGAAATTCCAATCAATCTGACTAAAGTTAAAGTCCCTAAATTACTACGTTATCGTGCCTTGTGGCCTTAACAATTTCCTCCCAAAGTAGTTTCCTTGTTCCCTTTCTAAGTTTGGAGGACGGTAAATCACGCCTAAAATCAGTTTTTCACACCCCTCTGAAAATTCTATCCAGACAGACTCTGTATGTGTTAATTCAGACTTTATACCCGTTTTTATGCAACAATTTAAATGATCACGGACATAGAGTGCCACCCCACCCCCCTTCCCGATACTTCTGTCTACTTGGAACAATTTAAAACCCTGAATGTGACATTCGGCGGGCAAGTCCCGATTTTTCATATTAAACCATGTCTCAGTTATTGCAAAAACATCAATATTACCTGTACTTGCAACTAATCTCAACTCGTCCATCTTATTCCTAGCACTACGACTATTGGTGTAATAAATATTTAAAGACCCTCCTTTCTCTTTACCCTTCCTGCTCATTTCTGTTTTTCCACTATACCTATTACTGTTCTTGTCATCTAGTGTCACTAGCTTTCCACTGTCCACCTTATTCTGCTTATTACTAGTTCTCCTAGAACTTATAATATTACTACACTGGGACTTCACTGTTTTCCCCCCAAAACCCATACCACTAACTATTTCTAGTTTAAAGCCCTAACAGCTCCCTCCACTGCAGTTGCCAGTGCCCCACCCCAGACCTGGTTAAGTGAACCCCATCCCTGGCATACATGTCATTTCTGCCATAGAAGAGGTCCCAGTTGTCAATGAATGTTACTGAATTTTTCTTACAGTATTTGTCCAGCCAGCAATTGACACCAATTGCCCCGGACAGCCATTCATTTCTAACTCCCCTCCTTGGCAAAATACCACATATGACAGGGTTCCCACCTCTTCCTAATTATGTCTATTGCTGACCTAAACCTGCTAGTCAGGTCCTCACTCCTACGTCTGCCAACATCGTTGCCTCCAGCACTGAGACAGATAATAGGATTGCTCCCATTACCTCTCATGATGTCGTCCAGACGGCTAACAATATCCTCCATCCCAGCCCCAGGAAAGCAAACCTCTGTCTCCTACTCCTATCATTCAAACAGAAAGCCCTATCCATGTATCTAACCTGGCTGTCCCCAACAACAACAATGTTTTTACCTTCCTTGGTGTCGTTCGTCGTGACGCTCCCAGAAGTCGACTCACATTCATCGGGTAGCACGGAGAATGGGTTCGATGTTTCCACAACATTCTCCTGGGTCTTCGTTGTTTCTACCTCTTCACCCGTCCTCTTGATCCTTAACTTTGTCCCATGCGTTTTAGCCACTGTCCAGGTTCCTTTCTTGGCTTGAGGATTCTCAACAGGAGGATTACTACGAATCCTCTTGTTTTCCTCAGTCAGTCGCTGTATCTCAAGCTTAGCTACCCTCAGTTCTTCCTTCAGCTGCTGGTAGAGTAGCTCAAGAGAGGACATCTTCTTCAGATTCACAGAGAGCACACAAGACACGTCTTCACTGAGTTAAGTCAGGTCCATCCACTCAAAGTGGATTATTTTATTTACTCATGTGCGAGTCCCACTCAAATCCAACCCCTCTCACTCATGAATTTATCCAACCTAAATTTGAAACTACCCAAGGTCCTAGCTTCAATAACCCTACTAGGCAGACTGTTCCACTCATCAACTACCCTATTTCCAAACCAAAACTTTCCTATATCCTTTCTAAATCTAAACTTTTCTAACTTGAATTCATTATTGCGGGTTCTCTCTTGTATACCTCGATCATGTCTCCCCTCATTCTACGTCTTACAAGTGAATGTAATTTAAGGGTCTTCAATCTTTCTTCGTAAGGAAGATTTCTAATGTTATGTATTAATTTAGTCATTCTAGAAGTATTTTGTAGTACTTTGCTTTACATATAAGTAATACACATTGTTTGTTTGTACGGGAATAATTGGGTGTCATGTGTCTAGAGTGTCACGTCTTATGGCACCTGGTGGTGCGGCATGTCCATTGATGTAATACATTGTTATGAAAATATTTAAAAAAAAAAAAAAAAAAAACTCTAATAACCCAGTGAAGCTGTTTTCTGTCATCTTAGAGATCACAGTAACCCTGTTGACTGGTCCTCTGCAAAAATTGTCTACCCTTCTTCTAGCATTCACCGTAGCAGTCTTGTTGAAACATCCCTTATATACAACTTTCCTTGTATGAATCATAATCCCGGCTTTGTCTTTCTCATTACAATGTTAAATACTTCAAATTTCAGAACACTTGTGACTTGATCTGATCCTTTTTTCTCCTTTCCCTACTCCTTCTCTTTCTTTGTTTTCCTTTCTTCTGCCTAAGTGTGTTTTGACCGTCAGTTTCCCTCAACCCCTCTGTATTTGCGCCTTTTTCTTGCCCTTAGTCTGACCCCACTTCTACCTCTACTACGTCTTCCCCTCCATTGCTCTACTTCTGCTATTACCATTGCTATTTCCTCCCTTTACCCTTTACGTCCCTTTCTCTCTTGTGCCACTTACTACTCACACGATTATCGCAATGAATTGGTAAATTAGACACATATGCAACACTTGTGTATCTTTATTGAGGAAACGTTTCGCCACACAGTGGCTTCATCAGTCCATACAAAGGAGAATAGTGAAGAACAGGAGGAGTGTGAGGTTGTCAGGCCCTCAATCTGAGTAGATGTTGTCAGTCCATCAATCTTGAATAGAATAACAGCGTATGAGCAGAGGGAGCTATATACTGTAGACAGGAGAGGTGCAGCAGTTGTAGGAGGTGTCACATTTGTTCAATGTGGAAGGTCGTGCCCAAGGAATAGCAAGCGAAGAAATCCCTGTATTAAGATACCAAGATGTTGCAGTGTCAGACAGGATGTGAATGAATGGTTCAGAGAACCGACGAGTTGGTAAATTAGACACATATGAACACTTGTGTATCTTTATGAGAAACGTTTCGCCACACAGTGGCTTCATCAGTCCATACAAAGGAGAATAGTGAAGAACAGGAGAGTGTGAGGTTGTCAGGCCTCAATATTCTCCTTTGTATGGACTGATGAAGCCACTGTGTGGGAAACGTTTCCTCAATAAAGATACACAAGTGTTGCATATGTGTCTAATTTACCAACTCGTCGGTTCTCTGAACCATTCATTCACATCCTGTCTGACACTGCAACATCTTGGTATCTTAATACAGGGATTTCTTCGCTTGCCTATTCCTTGGGCATGACCTACTTTCACATTGAACAAATGTGACACCTCTACAACTGCTGCCCTTCTGTCTCAGTATATAGCTCCTCTGCTCATACGCTGTTATTCTATTCAAGATTGATGGACTGACAACATCTACTCAAGATTGAGGGCCTGACAACCTCACACTCCTCCTGTTCTTCACTATTCTCCTTTGTATGGACTGATGAAGCCACTGTGTGGCGAAACGTTTCCTCAATAAAGATACACAAGTGTTGCATATGTGTCTAATTTACCAACTCGTCGGTTCTCTGAACCATTCATTCACATCGCAATGAATGACTAATAACACTACAACTTATTTGCATAAATCAAAATGTTCATGGTAAAATGAGGCACAAATGAATCTTTAAATGAGTTAGTCTTTTCTATAATTGGTTCAGTAATGAGCTTATAAATAGCTATATAACTCATTCAGTAACGGTAATTTAATTGAAGGCTTTTATAAATAGATATAAGGCACACACAGATAAATAGCCGGATAGATGGATAGTATAATGGATAAAAAGTAGGACAGACAAATATTACGAAAAACAAAATTTTTAAGGTAGTTAATAGTAA